>JBBPBX010033210.1:0-16881 GCA_038048925.1 Garcialebias charrua | reverse complement strand
CGTGTCAGTGGCTCATCCTGTTTATAGCTTCTCTCCCTCACAGTCTGCTCACTGAATTGATAAAGCTCCTCGGATGAGAAGCGAAACGTCTTTCTGTTACAAATAAAGTCCAGTTGTTTCTGTATTGAACGCCTTTTTAACAATTCACATACACGAGCAGCATCTCCTTGACTCATCAGCCTATTGTTTAAGCCTTGGAGTTTACTGGTAACATTTATCAGTTGGTCATACATAAAAATATATATAAAATAAATAAAAAAATTAAACTGTTATCCGTTTGATTTTTATTTTTTTAGATGAATAGTTGGATACCAGTTAGTTAAAAGTTCTGAAGAAGAGTGAAGCTATAATCCTGAGCTAACCTTAATGTGAACGTGTAGGTTTCAAACTATTGTTTCTGTTGCAATCAAAACTGTGTGTATGTGTTTGGGGCTGTATGTGCAGGCTTGCTCAGGAAAAAGCGCTGCTGCACACGAAGGGGACAACTGAGCACGCTGATTGGTCACTTTGACACGCCTACTGAATTGATTGACAGCGCTCAGTCAGCTGAATGTGAAACCTAGTTGAAAGTGAAACCTTCAACATGAGCAGCTCGCTCAGACTTCTGCGGAACTTCTGATGCGCTGTTTCTACTATATATGTTATAAAAAGTTCTCTCAGAAATAAAAATAATAACAGGGAGCGCTTTTCCTGCAGCACACAGCCCACCAGGGGATATTAAAACATCGCGCACCAAGGTAGGACCTGAATTCATTCATTTCAATCATCGAGTGAACGGAGGAAGAAGCGGTTACTTGACTTTAGGCAAAAAAACAAAAGAAAAGGCCCGATCAGCGATAAAGAAGGGGAATTTATTTCATTTGTGTAACATACAAAACAGTCCGGCGCCGGGAAGTTTATGGTCAGACACCGCGTATCGCGCACGCGGATCGCGTATGCGTAGTAAAAAAATACCTTTGCGCGTACTTGCCCTGAGGGGCTACGCGGGGCTACGCTGCGTACGGGGCGTACGTACGCTGCGTATTGGCGTATCGTGAGGACGCTCGAGTGTATCTCGCCCTTTAGCCGTCCATCACCAAGTGCAGCAATCAGTGACTCCTCCTGCATTCAGTGTTGTTTTTGACAGCCATTTTGATTTTAGTTTTAGTCATAGTCTTATAGATTAAAATACTTCTTAGTTTTAGTCTGTTTTAGTCATTTCTATATTTAATGGTTTTAGTTAAGATTTAATCGACAAAAACTTAAAAAAATTTAAGTCTAGTTTTAGTCTTAAAAAAACATATTAGTTTTTACAAATTAACTTGAGTACGGTTTTTTTTTTAACAGAAACTATGAAATTTCAGTTTGAGGAATTTTAATCCCATTTTGTGTGCACCTCCATCCCATGTAACAGCCATTTGTCCCAAGCTCTGTATGTAAAAATGATTCAAACTGAAGGCCCCAATATACTTGTTTCTTTTGCCTCACGCCGCTGGACTCGCGTGTGCTACGCACCGGCAGCCCTTTTATACTCCGTGCAAGCGCAGCTCTCTGGAGTGCAGGCAACAGGACAAATTGAGGTCGCTGATTGGTCATTTGCTGACACGCGAGGCAGTTTATCAACGCGCGCGTGTAGGCGTAGTTAAATCTGACCTTGGCGCGTTCACGCCCGTGATCAAAGGCTTTTGCCGCGGCGCTCCCACGGCGCCGAGCGGCGTGAGGCAAAAGAAACGGGTATATTGGGGCCTTGAGGAGCAAACAGACCTTTCCTGTTTCTACTGTCTCTCCTGGAATGCAAATGCAAAATCATCTAGGTGACCTGCATTATTATGGAGATGTTTGACTCTGCTTCTTCGGGCCCCTGATTGGTCAGCCACTGATTAGCATTGGTTGCCTTGGCAATTTATGCCCCATGCTGTCTCCTGAAGATCTGATGTTTTGTGGAGTGGCTCTGTGTGTGCTTGACTCTTTGTTAAGTTAACTCGGGTAACTTTGTGCATCTGCTCATCCTCCAGGGATTTCTACCTGCCCAGAGCTTGGGACAAAGGGGTTGTTACATGCCCCCCAGACATATGTTGGCCTGCATTCTCCAAGTTTCACTAACAGTACTTGTATGTGATAATATAATACTGTATAATATAATAGAATTTATCTGACAATACTTTATGCAGTTATTATAAATCAAGTCAGGTGTTTTGTCGACCAGTCATCATCTCGAAGGGATAGATAGTTTTTATTTTAATCACGATGGTTACTGAACAACACGATAAAAATCCACTTTTTGGATGAGTTTTGTACCTGGATGTGACAAACGCTGAAATAACTTCATTTATTTACTCTCTGAAGAAAAAGAATGGCTTTTTCTCCTGTGAGTGTGCGTGTGTGGAGTCACGGCTGACGTCACACAGTGAGCTGACGCAACCAATCACAGAACTTGTAGTTCTTAACTCAAGTCGTCATGGGAGTTGTACAAGCCCAAAACCAGAAAAGTTGGCACGTTGTGGAAATCGCAAATAAAAACAGAATACAATGACTTGCAAATCTTTTTCAACCTATATTCAATTGAACACACTGCAAAGACCACATACTTAACGTTCGAACTGGTAAACTTTGTTATTTTTTGCAATTATTAGCTCATTTGGAATTTGATGCCTGCAACATGTTTCAAAAAAGCTGGCACAAGTGACAAAGAAGACAGAGAAATTTGAGGAATGCTCATCAAACACTTATTTGGAATATCCCACAGGTGAACATGCAAATTGGGAACAGGTGGGTGCCATGATTGGGTATAAAAGCAGCTTCCTTGACATGCTCAGTCATCCACATAGAAGGATGGGGCGAGGGTCACCACTCTGTGAACAAATGCGTGGGCAAATTGTCGAACAGTTCAAGAACAACTTTTCTCAACGAGCTATTGCAAGGAATTTAGGAATTTCACCATCTACGGTCCGTAATATCATCAAAAGGTTCAGAGAATCTGGAGAAATCACTACACGTAAGGGGCAAGGCCGAAAACCAACATTGAATGCCCGTGACCTTCGATCCCTCAGGCGGTACTGCATCAAAAACCGACATCAGTGTGTAAAAGATATCACCACATGGGCTCAGGAATACTTCAGAAAACCACTGTCAGTAACTACAGTTCGTCGCTACATCTGTAAGTGCAAGTTAAAGCTCTACTATGCAAAGCAAAAGCCATTCATCAACAAGATCCAGAAACGCCGCCGGCTTTGCTGGGCCCGAGCTCATCTGAGATGGACTGATGCAAAGTGGAAAAGTGTTCTGTGGTCTGATGAGTCCACATTTCAAATTGTCTTTGGAAACTGTGGACGTCGTGTCTTACGGACCAAAGAGGAAAAGAACCATCAGGACTGTTATAGGCGCAAAGTTCAAAAGCCAGCATCTGTGATGGTATGGGGGTGCATTAGTGCCCAAGGCATGGGTAACTTACACATCTGTGAAGGCACCATTAATGCTGAAAGGTACATACAGGTTTTGGAGCAACATATGCTGCCATCCAAGCGACGTCTTTTTCATGGACGCCCCAGCTTATTTCAGCAAGACAATGCCAAGCCACATTCTGCACGTGTTACAACAGCGTGGCTTCGTAGCAAAAGAGTGCGGGTCCTCCCCTGGCCTGCCTGCAGTCCAGACCTGTCCCCCATTGAAAATGTGTGGCGCATTATGAAACGTAAAATACGACAACGGAGACCCCGGACTGTTGAACAACTTAAGCTGTACATCAAGCAAGAATGGGGAAGAATTCCACCTGAAAAGCTTCAAAAATTGGTCTCCTCAGTTCCCAAACGTTTACTGAGTGTTGTTAAAAGGAAAGGCGATGTAACACAGTGGTAAATATGTCCCTGTGCCAACTTTTTTGCAATGTGTTGCTGCCATTGAATTCTAAGTTAATGGTTATTTGCAAAACAAAATAAAGTTTCTCCGTTCGAACATTAAATATATTGTCTTTGCATTCTATTCAGTTGAATATGGGTTGAAAAAGATTTGCAAGTCATTGTATTCTGTTTTTATTTGCGATTTGCACAACGTGCCAACTTTTCTGGTTTTGGGCTTGTAGTTCTTTCCCTCTGACCTATCACAGTGTGTCTCTACAGCCCCGACAACCAATCACAATACATAAACAAACGCCACGGCCATTTTGAACAGAAAGTAGCTATCAGTTAGCAAAAGTTTCCAGACTTTTCAACACATAAAAACGCTTATTAACAGAGCAGTAAAATTCTGAAATATAGCAAATCACATTCTACAGGTACACTAAGATCAACGCTCAGCTACACAGCGATTCAACTGTCAAAAACAACGACGGACTCTCTCGGAACCGTCTCGAACCGTTCGGTCCACAGCAGATCCTGGACACACCAAACCACTGAGCAGAAAAAGTTTCTGACAGCATATGCTTGTATACCCGCTTCAAATGCAATAACTACCAGAGGTGTCAAGTAACGAAGTATAAATACTTCGTTACTTTACTTAAGTACAAATTTTAGTTATCTATACTTTAGTAAAGTAATTATTTTTCAGCCTACTTTATACTTCTACTTCTTACATTTTCACGCAATTACTGGTACTTTCTACTCCTTACTTTTTAAAAATAGCCTCGTTACTTTTCTTTCATTTTGCCGTTTTTTTTTTGTAGAATATAGATATTCACGCAGGACTTTCCAAAAATTGAACATAAATATCCGCATCAGCAGCCGTCGTCACTCACCAGTGTTGCCAGATTGGGCGGTTCACCGCGATTTTCCTTCTGACTTTTGCGGGTAAAGAGTGCTTTGGGTGGGTGGGACTCTATCTGACACCGGTGTTTACGCGTGTGTCTTTACATCCGGGGCAGCGTCGGCAGCGCCGGGACCCTCCATGTCAATGTAGAGGCGTCTGCGGCACCGGGACCCTCCATCAGTAGTTGGGGCGTCTTCTATAGCAACTTCATCCGGCGAAGCCATGCTGTCCGTGATGCTGACTTGCTAGGGGCTCTGCTAGCGCTAGCATTAGCGTCTCGTGCGACAACGTTACCTCTCAACGAGAGATATCGCGGGAGTTTAATATCGCGAGATCTCGTTGTCGTTACATGCCTAATATTGAGGTAAGCTGAAAGTTTTTGTTTGTTTTTATCAGTTGATTACTGACTTCTAGTGACCTAGTAAATACAGTATGGTTATTTTAATAATAATAAAAATAATAATAAACTTTATTTGTATAGCACCTTCCTACAATGCCTTGCATTGACCAAGGTGCTTAACAGGATAAAAAGATGAATAAACTGGAACAATAAATCAATGAAAATAGAATAAGAAACAACAGCAATAAAAGAAGGCAATGGAAATAAAAAATGCTACATACTAAAATAACACAAGTAATAAAAGTTACACACTGAAAGCTTTTTTGAACAAGTGGAAATAAAAAGGCAATGGAAATAAAAAATGCTACATATTAAAATACCAAAAGTAATAAAAGTTACACACTGGAAGCTTATTTGAACAAGTGGAAATAAAAAGGCAATGGAAATAAAAAAATGCTACATATTAAAATACCAAAAGTAATAAAAGTTACACACTGAAAGCTTTTTTGAACAAGTGGGTCTTCAGTCTGGTTTTGAACAGAGTCAGATCAGAGGTGGCATTTTAATATATTTAAATTTGCATTTAAATGTGTCTATTTTCAATGGGCATATATGCAGTTAAGACAGGTAGCTTAGTGCACCCCTAGTTTTTCAACATTAACAATATAATATAATCTAGTCTAAAAAAATGATTTTTGTGGGGGAGGTGGGGTTGTATACAATAGTATGTGTGGTGCAGCCTAAGCATTTGTCTTTGTTGTTGCTTTTTCTTATGCTACTTTTACTTTTATACTTTTAAGTAGTTTTGAAACCAGTACTTTTTTACTTTTACTTGAGTAAAAAGCTAGAGTTGATACTTCTACTTCTACAGAATTAATTTTAAATCCCAGTATCTATACTTCTACTTGAGTAATGAATGTGATTACTTTTGACACCACTGATAACTACACAACAGCACTTCCTCGCAGTTTTATAAATGAGCTTATTAGGCAAAAAGTTGACGCGGAGGTCAAACGTGAATGCGCTGTTCTGTGACAAGTCAGCAGCAGTGAGTCTAAACAGAACTAGAACCTGACCCACACAGCAGCCCAAACAGCTTCAAACAAGGACAGGATTTATTAAAAAAAATACATACATTTGGTTCTTCTCTTCTCTCACAGTTGGGTTAAATACAAAATAAGTCCATAAATCCTTTCTGGGCAAGTGGGCTTGCGGCCACCGACCGAGCCCCTTCCTGCAACATGATCTTCCATGGTCCAGTTTGAAGAGGAAGTCAGAGGTGAGCGCGCAACGCGTGGCCGTGCTGCATCAACACCGCGGTGGTGGGTGTGACCAAACAGCTGACTTTCCGACACAATATAATTATGAGCAGAAATATAAATTATTGACGGACCACCGACAACATTTTCGTTCAGTCCCATCTCGTCAACGAAAACTCACACACATTTTGTCACGTTTTAATCATTGAAGAGTAATGTTTATTTAGTTACTGTCTCGTTATTGTCATGAAAAAAGGGGGCGTTGATGAAAAATTTAAGTTAACGTCACGTCAACAAAAACATCACTGCCTGCATTCCAGAAAAAAGTTCTACTAAACACCGGACAAATGTGTTTAACCTGCATAGAGCGTAATGGATAAACATCTGGATATCTGGTTGCATAATCACAAATAACCAGTGCTGGACAGCGCTAATCTAAAAATTAGTTCCGCTATTTCTAAAGCACTTATTGATTTATTTAGGTTCGCAATTTCAAAAGCACTTATGTATTAGCAATGCTAGCGGACGCTAATGCTAACACGCTAACCGCCATCATTGTGCTATAAAGTCCGTGACTTTATAGCACAAGGTTTTTCTGAGCTTAACCGGTTCAAATGGTCGAATCTGCTGGATTAAAAAAAGTATTTCACCACTTGCCCTCTTCAAAATGGCGGCCGCCATTTTGAGAAATACTTTTTTTAATCCAGCAGATTTGACCATTTGAACCGATAAAGCTCAGAAAAACCTTGTGCTATAAAGTCAGCTCAGAAATATATTTTTCTCAGCAAAGAAATAATTGTTTTTACCGTGTTTTCATGGAAAGTCCTTATGTTCTGTGGCCGTCGCGGCCGCCATTTTGAAGAGGGCAGTGGAGAAATACTTTTTAAAATCCAGACGCGTCGCGTAGGCCGCTGAGAAACATCCATAAGTTCACCCTCCATGTTAAAAACTCTTCGTCTGACTCTTTGAAAACAAGCAATAAGGCTGCAGAGTAACACACTGGCTGCTAACTGAGAGCGTTCGCTCTAATAAAGAGACTGAGGGGACGCTTTTTTGTCACAGACCACATCCGGCGCTGACAGGATATGTATTGTCTGTTAGCAGTCTTCCGGGCCGTAAATAGGTTTTTTCGGTTTTACTGATAGATAATTAGTTATTAGCGGTACTGCATTTTAAATAAAAATAGTGCAAATCCGCGTGTGAATTATAAAAGTTAGTTAATCCGCTGTAAAGCTAACAGATTGTTTAGGTACGCTATAAGCGGATTAGCGCATTAGCGCTACCTAGCGGTCTGGAGCCCACCATTGCAAATAACTAATGCGTACCTATGGCCACTACTATTCTAGTAATGTCAGTCTCATAATCTTCAATATAAATATTAGGTTGCAGCTGTGGTATATATCTGCTCAACTGGTTAACCTGTTCCAACAGTCTTGCTTCTGTTCGCCTTGAATGTTGCATACATTCTCTCATTTCATCAAAGATGTCAAGTTCAGAAAGGTCTTTACTCACAGCACCAATTGTAGTCTGCTTAGGCTGAACGACTGGTTCATAATTATCTTCACCGGCCATGGCTCCTTCAGGTGGTGGATCTGGCCCAATTGCTCCTCCCATCTCTTTTTCTTCCATGTCAGCAAGGAGTTTCCTTGTCATATGAATCTTTCCACGTCCTGCTCCTCTCATTTGTCACAACTTCTCACAACTTGTTGCTTTCTTGACATCACAGGCGTACTAAATCCCACTTCTGACACCACTGTTACACTGAGAGATGTGGTGTGGAAAAGAGGAGACATCAATTGGGCTTTGCTGTGCAGCAAACACGTCTGGTTTAATGTTTTCAGGCATCAAAGACAACATCAGCTCCCAACATGGCATGCCTTCAATCAGAGACCTCTCCCACTTAGCAGTCCACTCCTATATATACCCAGTCAGACCCGCCTTCAATTCAGATTTGCCAGTCATCTCAGCCTTCCAGAATGGTAAAGACAACAAAGTTAATCATCACAAACCATCTAAACATCAACAATTATTGTTAATGGAATATTGAGTAAACATTTAATATACAGGTGAACAATGAACAATAAACAATGAACAATTTACTATTCAGATTATGCTTGTAATGGTTTACTTTGATTTTCAGTTCTCCACCAATCAAACTCCTGCTCTCATCAGCTCACTTCCTATATAAGAGCTGGGTTTGAGGCGGGCTTCCTCTTTAGCTGGAACACAACATGGTTGCCACAGAGGACACACCCACATGGTAACAAACATTTCAGTGTTACTTTGACACCCAACAAAATGTTCACCACCCCACACTCAGGAATTAAAATAAACAAGTTAAAGAAGAACTTAGTGCTTCTTAACAGAGAAACAGCCAATAAATATTTCTGTAGGCCCTTTGGAATAGGAGTCCTCCATCCCTGGGCATGACCACTGTGTTTGGGCATCAACAGAGGTTGTTGTTGGTGTTGAGTACAGCTCCACACTCCCGTCAAGCCCATCTGAAAGTAAAAGTACAGTATTCATTCAACCTTTATTTAGTCAGGTAAATCTTTTGAACCTCATGGGCTCATTTACGAAAGTGACCTGCTAAAACTAAAGAACAATGAACAGCAGTGGTAGAATTTCCTTAAACAATAAACAAACAAACAATAAACAATAGAAAACAAAAGAGAGAAAAAAACAAAAGAAAGTTGTTGTTTTTTTTAACAAAGTATCAAAAAACTAGCAAAACATTATAAGGTAGACATATAAAATCAAAGACAGGAACAAATCTGCATTGGTTTTTGCCAGGATTCCAACAGATTCTGAAAACCATTTAGAGAAGTCAAGGTCGAGAGCTTCAGATCTTTTTGTAAGATATTCCATGAAGCAGGAGCGGAGTAGGAGAAGGCCCTTTTTCCAAGTTCAGTCCTCACTGACGGAACACTGCAGGTAATCATGTCCTGAGAGCGCACACTGTAGCTGCACTCACGCAAAGACATGTAGGAGGAGATGTATGAGGGCAGCAGACCAAGAAGTGATTTAAAGATGAAAATGTACCAGTGGAAGAGTCTGCGTGAGGTTAATGATGTCCAGTTAACCAGTGAATACAGGGTGCAGTGGTGGGTACGATAATCACAACCAGTTATGAATCTTAGTGCACCATGATAGACAACATCCAACATCCGCAGGGTGCTTGTAGGAGCATTCATGTAGAGAATGTCACCGTAATCAATGGAGGGAAGGAAAGTCACAGACACAAGGCGTTTCCTGACATTCAGTGATAGACATGATCATGATAGTTTAGTGGGGGCGGCCGTGGCACAGTGGTAATGGCAGTCGACCCCCAATCGGAAGGTCGGAGGTTCGAGTCCCGCATCCGCCATGTGTCGTTGTGTCCCTGGGCAAGACACTTAACCCCGAGTTGCTCCCGGTAGGTCTGGATAGCGCCCTACAAGGCAGGCTACCACTAACGGTGTATGAATGTGTGTATGAATGGGTAGATGGCTCGTATTGTAAAGCGCTTTGGGGCTCCTCAGAGGGGGCTGGAAGGCGCTATATAAATAAGCTCCATTTACCATTTACCATGATCTGTTTCTGAAAAAGAAACCCAGTTTAACTTTCAGTTTCTTCACTAGGTTTTCCACGTGGAGTTTAAAAGAGAGATGTGAATCGATCAGGATACCCAGATATTTATAGGAATCAACAAACTCAATAGGGACACCATTTGAAGATAAAATCAGAGGAGGATCTGCTGGAACCGCCTTCCTATTTGAAAAAAACATCCCTTTTGTTTTATCAGCATTTAGGACAAGTTTGAGACGGAACAAATCTGACTGGATGATGTCAAAAGCGGATTGCAGTAACTGGAAAGCCTTAGCAACTGTTTTAGCTCGGCAGTAAACAACTGTATCATCAGCATAGAAATGTAAGGATGCATCAGGGATGCAGTGACCTACATTAGCTATGTAGATTGTAAAGAGAGTGGGTCCTAAAACTGAGCCTTGTGGTACACCATTTTTAACTGTTAAATTGCTGGGTTGCAATCACGTGACCCGGAAGTGGCGCGAAATTCAGATGCGGGGCAGGAAGTGATTTTCCCCAGTTCAAAACACAGCAGAATGGATTACAGCAAGTATGCCAAAGCCCTAAATAAACTGGCGAGGACGAGTTTTGGGTTAACCATTTAGGATCAAAAGAAGCTTTAAATGGTTGTCGACTTGTTTCTGCCCGGGTGAGTAGTGAGATGTATTATTTATTTAGTAATTAGCCTATGCTAACTACGCTATCGCTAATGCTAACAACAAGTTTAGTTAGCCCCCTGTTATTTCTATGTGCGTGGATCTACTTACAAATAATATATTTAGCTTCTGTAAAGCCAAATTCGTGCTGGAGTTGTATGTGTTAATGGATGGAGTCGTTTCATGTGACTGTCATGGAGCCAGGGTGTGTGAAATCAAGGTAAAATTTATTTCTCAAAAGGTTTGGACTACTGCACTGCAGACTTAGCTTTTTTAGATTTTTCTACCTGGATTATTGAGCATGCATTAGGGTACTGCACTGCAGACTTTGCGCACCTCACAGTATGAATGTTACAACTATAATTTTTTACTCAAATCTTTGTTGTTTGCATATTTCACAGCATGTAGCCGTAGTTTTGGGGATGGTCTTGCAGTTTGTGGGATGTTGCCTTGTTTCCAGTTAAAAAATGTGTGACCTTTCCATCACCTTTTAAAACTTAGTCCAGATTAATACATTCTTACCTGTGGAACACACCTGGTTGACAGAGACATAAATATAGTCTCATTTTCTAACATTGGTGTTGGATAGTGAAATGAGTGAAACACAATCTTTAAAAAAGTATCATATTGAAATGTTTTGGAGACTACCGTATTTATTTTTTATGTCTAAGTTTCATTGTCTTGTCCTTCAGTGCCCACAGAGCAAAGAGCATGAAGTCAGTCTGAGGATGTGTGCTGGACAGCCTGGTTTTTGTCTTGTCGTCTCGTCAAGGTTGGAGATTCTGTACAACTGGATAGGAACCATCCTTATTACCATCAGCTCCAGGATCAGATTCACATTGTGGATGTACAATATTGTGATTTTGTAGTATGGAGTGAAAATGATATTTATGTGGAAAGAATTCTGCCAGATGACCAGCTGTGGGAAACAGCAGTTCCCAAAATTCAGCACTATTTTACACATTGCATCCTACCTGAAATCCTGGGACAGAAATCCACACGTGACTAACCAATCTAAGAATCAAGAATGTTATTTGGAGTAGTTGATGAAAGGAGTTTGAAAAGTTTATACAAATTTAAACAGTTGCTCTTTTTTTCCCCAAAAACATTTGTCACTACCATAACATGTTTCAGCTACACCTGTAGCAAGCACTCTGCAGAAGGGTCATGTGATGTTGTTACATGTCATGACAGCTGTTTTTTATTTACAATAATCTTAATTGAAAAGTTAAGTATGTTAAATCAAATGATATATTTAAATCAATATGAGATTAGCTTGTGAATTTCAAAGGTGTTCTAATATGTTAAATAACAGCACATACAAATGTCATATGTCACAAATGTTGCAAAATGAGTCTACTTCAGAAAAATGTTTTTATTTCAATAGCAAAACTCATGTCATTTTAACTGACCAATATTCACAAAGATTGGTTATGGAGTTCATTGAATAAATTAAAAATATTCAACCTTATTGGGTAAATTTTTTTTTTGTCTTCATGAACAATTAACATGTACAAATATGGTCTGTAACAGTATTAGTGATTTAATTTACTTTTGATTTACTTTAAATGATAAATACATGTATAATCATTTAAACTTAAAATATTTATATAAATATAGTTGATTGAATTACTTGTCGCTCAGGCCACTCTATTAAGAATTGTAATCTTTCATGGAGAACATGAATCGTTCTAAAACAAATTCGAGACACAGTGGCTTTTGACACATTAAATCTATAGGCAAGGTCTTGAAGCTGCAGATTTAATCTGAGATGCATAAGTATCATAATAAATTGCTCAAATTTGGAGAGTGCTGACAGTGATGACATGCTGATGTATAAGGTTCACAGAGCTGAAAAATTTGCATCAAAACTAAAAAGTTGGGCAGTCCCGTATAAAACTTTGTTTTATCGTTGTTCTGGAAGGTTTCAGGAGTAAATTTAGTCACTGAGACTTTTTCCTTAAGGTCGCAGATCTCAGTTGTGTAGCCTTTCACTGCATCCTCCAGCTTTGTGAGGTCAACCATGCTTAGATCCGTCTGGCATTCTGCATCTGCAAATATTTAATTATTAAAAATTACGTTCAGAAATTCTATAAATAAATAAATAGTATTTTTATTTATTATTATTTTACCTTTGAATCGTTCATTTTCAGGGGCTGGTAAGCTTTCTTCACAGAGCTCCTCTTCCAGACTGTTGGCCTCCTCAGTGCAGAGAAGCTTCCGGGCCTTAGCTCTTTCCCTGCGCCGGAGGGATGCTTCTGTTTGTGGCCACTCGTTACTTCTTTGGTACCCCAGGTTAACAGTGGGGGCCCAGTCTTGGGAATGTACATCACCTGCTGCACTCGGACAACCTAAATATAAGACACCACTTTAAAGTAAAACACGTAAATGCCTTTCCTAGCACTAAGCTAACCGCTAACAACATTAGCATTCTAATCGGATTTTTTCTGGGAACAACCAAGTGTTGAACCACTACACAAGCTAGGGCATAACATATCTTACCTGTCTTTCTAGTTACTGTCCAATAAAATATCTGAAAATATGATTTAAACGATACGACCCTTACCTGTAACAAAGTGGTCGCTGCAGACTCTCGTCAGTTTCTGCACCTCCTGTTTTTAGCCGTAGGTTGTAATCCACGTTTGTCGTCTTTTTTCTGTAAGTTTTTTTAAATTAATCCCCTTGTAGCATACTACTTTCGGAACACGAAAATAACTTTTATCTATCTCTCGATTAGAGCGGTTGCAACAACCGTAAACGGCACAGAATTTAGGCATGTTGATGCTGAATCAGCAACAGAAGGAAACGGCTGCGTTTACTTCTTGCCCCGCATCTGCATTCTGTGACGTCACTGCTACGTCATCTGAAACCCAGCAATTGCCTCCAGCATAAAGGGTGCGTACTGATTTCTTAAAGTGCTCACCAAAACCAAACAGATCCAAAGTTTTAAATAAAAAATCATGTTCCAGTGAGTCAAATGCTTTATGGAAGTCAAGAAAGAGAACAAAACTATTTTCTGATATTAAATCTGCGTAGTCTAATAAATCTAAGATAAGCCTTATATTATCAATTATGTGTCTTCCCGCCATAAAACCATTTTGAGTTTCCCCAATAACATCATGAAGTACTTTTTTCAATTTATTTGCTAAGCATAATGCTAAAATTTTATAATCATTATTTAATAATGTAATGGGGCGCCAGTTGTCTAAAACTAATACATCTTTTTGTGGTTTTGGGATGAGTGTAATTAAGCCTTGGCATAGAGTGGACGGTAATTGTTCTTTATCTATACTTTCTCTAAAAACATTCAGCAAAAAGGGAGCAAGTTCTTCCGTGAATAGTTTGTAAAATTCAGAAGTTAGCCCATCAGTACCTGGAGATTTATTTAATTTAAGTTTTTTAAAGGTTCAGTCTGCAGTTTCTGTAGAACATCAGCACTTAGAAAAAATTTCAACAGGCAAAGCATTCTGATCCCTCCCCCTCAGAGCCATATATGGCTCTGCCCCCTTGTGGTCTGTTGGAATTCAAATTCAAGCTCTGTTTTTATTGGCTGATTCAAATTCAAGCTCAGTTTTTATTGGCTGGTTACAAACTTTGTTTTTATTGGCTGGAAAATGGCGGGTCACTCTTTCTTTTTAGAAATGCTTATTTACCACCTGGAGAAGCAAGGGGACAATATTTTTTTTTTGTTTTTTTCAGAGATTAACTCTCTAACATCAATCTAGTGACAGAGTGAAGAAATATGTTAAAAACATATTGTTAGAAAAGTTACATATAGCAGCTTTAATAGCCTCTGAGATTTCTGTAAGCGTAATGGGAGAGTCACAAATTGATTTTTTGAAATCTCCAATTGTCTTAATATTACCTAGATTGTTAAAGAAATCATTCATATGAACAGGTGAAATGGTTGAGGTATATAGTTTTTATAGAAGTTCTCACACATTTTAGATAGTTCTTTTGGATCTTCTATGATATCACCATTTGAAGAGAGTCTATTTATACTATTTTTATTTTGCCTTTGTTTTTCTAACTTAAAAAAATAGCTAGAATTTTGCTCACCCTCCTCTAACCATTTCGCTCTTGAACGTACAAATGCACCTTTAGCTTTATTGATATATAATTGATCAAGTTTTAGTTGTGCAGTTAGGAGATCTGCTTGCTGTTGTTCAGATAGATTTTCAGGCAATATGGATGATAGCGAGATTAATTTGGCTATCAGATTACTTTCATCTGATTTCTTTTCCTTTTTTAGTTTAGAACTTGTTTCTATAAACAATCTTCTCAGCTCATATTTTAAAAGCTCCCATTGTTTTTGATATTCCCCTGTATCTTCTGCAGTCTCAAAATGTTCTGAGATTTTTCTTATTATTATTTCAATTAAAGATTCGTTTTGTAATAAAGAACTATTTAGTTTCCAGTATGCTGGGTATCTTTGAGTTGGCTTATCAGGAGATAAGTTTAAAGTTAATACAATTGCTTTATGGTCTGTTAATGGAGTAGGCATAATTTCTGTTTTGCAAATTAATTGAGTAAGGGATTCCGATATTAACCAAAAGTCTATTCTGGATCGTAAAGAACCAGCCTTGTTTGTCCAAGTAAATTCTTTACTATTTGGGTTAGTAACTCTCCAGATATCATGAAGACCTTGTTCATTCATAAAATCATTCAAAAAACAGTTGGTTTTATTTCTGCTAGGCCATCTGTCCAAATCATCATTTAATGTGAAGTTGAAGTCTCCTCCCAGTAATATTTTAATATCAGTAAACCTTTCCTTGATACTTTCAAAGGTAGTACTTAGTGTTTGAAATAATTCTTTGTTTTCTCTTGTGTTAGTGTACCCATAAACATTACCTAATAAAAAGAACTGGTTGCAGTAACAAAAAACTGTTAACACATAATGTCCATTTGGGTCAGACATGGTGTAAATAACCTTCTCCTTAAACTTGTGCTTCAGGGTTAACGTTCCAGCTGAGTGATGGTTTCCATGCGACATCCACAGGTCCTCGCCCCATTGTGATTTCCAGAAGTTGTGGTCATCTTCAGTAGAATGCGATTCTTGAACCAAGCAAAAGTCAGAATCAAACTGTTTCACATAAAGAAAAACTGCCTTGCGTTTAGTAATGTCTCTTAAGCCTCGAGCATTAACAGAAACAAATTTTAAAGTAGAAATGTTTAACAAACAAACAAACACACAAACAAACAAACACAAAAGTCAGAGCAGCGATTAACTCTTAGATTGAATTAATCATAGAGTATTCTCCCTTTTCAGAACAACTGTTAGAAAATTTCATTGTTCTCCACAAAGGCCCTTCCCCCAACGAAGTAGGCCCGCTTCTTCTCCTCACGTGCCTTTTTGATGATGGGCCACAGCCTTTTTCTTTTCTCTTGATCCTCCGGTGGCAGGTCCTCCATGAAGCGCAGCTTCCTCTGGGTCATGTATTCAACATTCTTCGACATCTTCCACACTACTTCCCTGTAGTGCCTCGTGGAGAACTGGATGATGATATCCCTCGAGTAGCGCTGCGGCGCAGCTGTGTTTATTCTTCCAAGCCTGTGTACTGAGTCTATCACTTCAGCAAACTTCTCTTTGTGGCTTGGAGCTATGTTCTCGCAGATTTCTACCACTTTTCTCCTCACATCTTCACCCTCAGCCTCACTCACACCACGCAGGCGTAGGTTACAGCGGCGTTTGTCGCGTGACAATTCGGCAACTTTGTTCTCCAGCATTTTAATTTTCTCTTCAGCAGCATCCACTCTCTTCACAGTGTTATGTAAAGTTCCTTTAATTTCTTGCAAGTCAGCAGAAATAAATTCAACTGACCTTTTGAGCTCATCCATCGACTTTTCCAGAGACCTCTGGATGGAAGCTCCTTGTTCGTGAATAGCTTTCATTAGCTCCTCTTTCACGACATTGAGTAGTTCTTGCTCCATTTTGCCGTTTCTTGTGATGCTGGTTTTCTTAGGTGAACTCTGAGGAGTGGTAGCCACCCCCTGGTGGTGGCTGCTGGTAAATTTGTGTACATGACGTCACCAGCTCGGCCTCTTGTTTATGTTTATGTTTATTAAATTTGTTCATTTTTTTTTACAAAAGAAACACAATACAAGACAATCCCATTAATGATATGTACACAATGTAAAAAAATGAAAGGTAGCAGAAAGAAGAATACATCTTATTATATCTATATATAATATATAATGCTGCCCATATACATGTATATTTATGGGCAGCACGGTGGCACAACTGGTAAAGCTGCTGCCTCTCAGCGAGCAGGTCCCTGGTTCAAATCCCGGTCCGGGGGCCTTTCTGGGTGGAGTTTGCATATGAACTCTCCGTGCATGC
>JBBPBX010033209.1:5241-33395 GCA_038048925.1 Garcialebias charrua | reverse complement strand
TAGTTACATCCCACCACTGACTACCTCATACATATACTGTGTAATTAACTTATATGCTGCTGTGCCACTCTTTGCAAATGTCAATGCTAGAACCTTCAGTTTATTTTATAGATATACTTTTTATACTTTTTATACTACTATGCAAAAACTCAGGACAGTATTACACTTTTGTTATTTCATTTTATGCTTATGTTCATTGGGTGTTTGGTGTTTCAGGGGTGTTGGGTGTTTCAATGTTGGTGTAAATTTTCATACTTTTATACTATTATGAAAAAACTCAGGACAATGTTACACTTTTACTATTTTATGCTTATGTTTATTAAATGTTTTAGTGTTTAGTGTTTAGATGGTTACTGTTGCACCGAGGGACTGAGAGAAAAGCAATTTCGGTCCTGTGTATGTCCTGTACATACTGTATTGCAGTTCTGACAATAAAGTTGACTTTGACTTTGACTTTGAATCCGAGGTTCGACTATCCGACGGACCCTCTTCTCCAGAACCCCTGAATAGACCTTACCAGGGAGGCTTAAGAGTGTGATCCCCCTATAGTTGGAACACACTCTACGGTTCCCCATTTTGAATAGAGGAACCACCACCCCAGTCTGCCAATCCAAGGGAACTGCCCCTGATGTCCACGCGATATTGCAGAGTGTGTAAGCCAACACAACCCCACAACATCCAGAGCCCTAAGGAACTCAGGGCAAATCTCATCCATCCCCGGAGCCCTACCACCGCAGAGCTTTTTAACCACCTCGGTGACCTCAGCACCAGAGATTGGAGAGCCCGACCCAAAGTCCCCAGGCTCCGCTTCCTCAGTGGAAGACGTGCCAGTAGGATTGAGGAGGTCTTCGAAGTACTCCGCCCACCGACTCACAACATCCCGAGTTGAGGTCAACAGCATGCCATCCCCACCATAAATGGTGTTGGTCGCGTACCACTTTCCCCCCCTGAGACGCCGGATGGTGGACCAGAATCGCTTCGAAGCCGTACGGAAGTCATTCTCCATGGCCTCTCCGAACTCCTCCCACGCCCGAGTTTTTGCCTCAGCAACCACCCGAGCCGCATGCCGCTTGGACTGTCGGTACCTATCTGCTGACTTCCGGGGTCCCACAGGCCAAAAAGGCCTAACAGGACTCTTTCTTCAGCATGACAGCATCCCTCACCGCCGGTGTCCACCACCGGGTTCGAGGGTTGCCACCACGACAGGCACCAACAACCTTGCGGCCACAACTCTGATAAGCTGCCTCGACAATAGAGGTGCGGAACATGGCCCACTCGGGCTCAATGTCCCCCGCCTCCCTCGGAACGTGTTCAAAGCTCTCCCGGAGGTGGGAGTTAAAGCTCCGTCTTACGGGAGACTCTGCCAGACGTTCCCAGCAGACCCTCACAATACGTTTGGGTCTGCCAGGTCTGACCGGCATCCTCCCCCACCATCGGAGCCAACTCACCACCAGGTAGTGGTCAGTTGACAGCTCCGCCCCTCTCTTCACCCGAGTGTCCAGGACATACGGCCGCAGATCAGATGAGACAACAACAAAGTCGATCATCGAACTACGACCTAGGGTGTCCTGGTGCCAAGAGCACATATGTACACCCTTATGCCGGAACATGGTGTTCATTATGGACAATCCATGACGAGCACAGAAGTCCAACAACAAAACACCACTCGGGTTCAGATCAGGGGGGCCGTTCCTCCCAACCACACCCCTCCAGGTCTCACTGTAATTTCCCACGTGAGCGTTGAAATCCCCCAGCAGAACAAGGGAGTCCCCAGGAGGCGCACTCTCATATACCCCCTCCAAGGACTCCAAAAAGGGTGGGTAATCTGCACTGCCGTTTGGCGCATAGGCACAAACAACAGTCAAAGTCCATCCCCCCACACGTAGGCGAAGGGAGGCTACCCTCTCGTTCACCGGGGTGAACCCCAACGTACAGGCACCAAGATGGGGGGCAAAAAGTATGCCCACTCCTGCTCGGCGCCTCTCACCATGGGCAACTCCAGAGTAGAAGAGTGTCCAACCCCTCTCAAGGAAACTGGTTCCAGAGCCAGAGCCATGTGTTGAAGTGAGTCTGACTATTTCTACTCGGAATCTCTCGACCTCGCACACTAGCTCAGGCTCCTTCCCCACCAGAGAGTTGACATTCCATGTCCCAATGGCCAGCTTCTGTAGCCAAGGATCAGACCGCCAGGGTCCCCGCCCTCGGCCACCACCCATCCCACATTGCACCCGACCCCTTTGGCCCCTCCCATAGGTGGTGAGCCCATGGGAAGGGGGACCCACGTCTCCTCTTCGGGCTGTGCCCGGCCGAGCTCCATGGGTGAAAGCCCGGCCACCAGGCGCTCGCCAACGTGCCCCACCTCCGGGCCTGGCACCAGAGTGGGGCCCCGGTGACCCGCGTCCGGGCGAGGGAACATTTTGTCCATTTATTTTACTCATCATAAGGGGTCTTTGGGCTGCACTTTGTCTGATCCCTCACCTAGGACCTGTCTGCCTTGGGTGACCTTACTAGGGGCATGAAGCCCCTGACAGCATAGCTCCTAGGATCATTGGGACACTCAAACCCCTCCACCACGGTAAGGTGGCAGCCCAGGGAGGGGTGAGGCTATACTGAGGCTATACTATGTTTCATAAACTGTGGCTAGGATGTGTAATAGAAGTGGAGTATGCTCTATTCACACAAGGAGAGCTGTTGGCCAATCTACTTCATGTTGTGCCATTAACTCTAAAATACTTGTTGAATCAAGTGTTTACTTATGTAGGTAAAACTAGATGCTAAACAATCCATTAAAATACACCATAATGCAGAAAATGGCATCTATTTATTTCTACTAATTACTAACTTCTACTAATTGAACTACAGCCATTTAAGTTGACCTTTTGGGTCTAAATCCATATTGGCAATAAGATGATAATTTATGTTTTTCCACAAACTTGTCAAATTGTTGCAAAAACAATTTTACTGTGAAAATTGAGGAAGAA
The DNA here is from genome assembly GCA_038048925.1 of Garcialebias charrua. Lineage (NCBI taxonomy): Eukaryota > Metazoa > Chordata > Actinopteri > Cyprinodontiformes > Rivulidae > Garcialebias > Garcialebias charrua. The sequence continues at coordinate 30,414 of JBBPBX010033209.1, read as the reverse complement.
GAGATATAGGTCTATAATTAGAGAATTGATGTTTATCACCACTTTAAAAAAGGAATTACTTTTGCTGTTTTCATTTTACTTGGAAATGTACCTGTTTGAAAAGAAATTTGCTACCAGAATATCATTGCAAACCTTAACCAAAGCTGTTTCTGTGCTATGAAGCTGCTTGATACCAGACTGAAAGACCAGACTGAAAGACCTAAAATATTTTGTTCTTATTTAAAAATTGATTTAACTGAGTAAAACTTTTTATTTTTTAGGATTTTGGACAGAAAGGGGAGTTTTGAGATTGGTCTGTAATTTGAGCAGGCTGCCCAATGGATGGTAGGACTTGTTTACACAATGATGGGAGGATGGGTTCAGCAAGGGAGCCTGAGGGTTTTATGTGACCAACAACTTTGTTTAACAATGGAAGTGAAATGGAATGGAATTTACTTTTGGGTGAAGGCAGGGGGGACACCAAGGACAGGTCTCCAATCTGTCACAGAGTCAGAGAAATGAAAATGGATGGAAACACAGCTACAGACAGAGACAAATATCCGTCCACACTATCAGTCACAGCTAGAGAAAATTTACAGATGCTCAGAAGAGCCCAAAAAGGGATTCAAACTGAGGATTTGAGCTCGAATGAGAGTTCTAATCACTGATTATCAATAATAATTGATCATATGTATTTGTCATGCTAAATCCTTACTGGTAATCAGTGTGGGGAGTTTTTAATAATACAGATCAGATTGATGTGATTAGGCCGTCATATAGTCACATGTCTGTAAATGTATTACTGTATTATTAATACTATAATTAAAAGTGAGCCATGCAAATTTGTTTGGATCAAACAAGTAGCCCTTTGTGTCACTCAGTCCCTCTGTAATAGCTTAGTCTCAAAAAGGTTGGTGACCCATGTACTATAACATACAATACTGTACCATACCATACCACTTTTTTTATAAAGCACTTAAAACAGCAGCAAGACCAACCAAAGTGCTGTGCAGTGCATGCTGTCAGCTGGATGATGCAAACAAACAGTTTTAGAGTTATAATTTTCCTAACTGTATTTAACATATATGACTAGCATTTTGTGTACTGTTATCAGAGTCAGAGAGTCTTTATTGTCATTTGCACCACATGTGGTACATGTGATGAAATGAGATTATGTACACAGGGTCCCAGTTACATCCAACAACATGCAAGAGAAAAACAGTAATAACACTTAGGATTAACTAAGAAAAACATCAGCTAGTAATACACTAAGCCCTAATGTAGTAGAAAAACATCATTATAAACAGCAGCACGAACACGAGTCTGTATGAGCAGATGGTCACAGATGAACACAGCAACAAGAAAACAGATCAGCATCAGCATGATGTGATATTTTGCAGTGTTTATTCATATTACCCTGATGCATGCTCAATAATCCAGGTAGAAAAATCCAAAAAAGCTAAGTCTGGTCCTCTGGACATTCAAAAAACAAAACAAAACAAAGCAAAAAAACAACAACTGTAGAAACGTTTCGTCTTTCGTCCGAAAGACTTCCTCAGTCTGAGAAGCTGTGTTCAGCTCAGTCTTATAAATAGCACCCTCCCACAGTGGATCAACCAGTTGGCTGATGACAGCCGAAACCAGCTGCTCACATGATCAAGGAGGACCATCAGCCTGACGATGGATCGTTAACACCCTGATGGTTGTTTGCTATTCACAGAGGGCTGAGTGATACTAGCAATAACAGCATTGTAAGTGGGGGACAGTTGAACCCGGAGGCCTCCACCTCTGTTTAATGATGGACGGTTTCTTTTCACAAAGATGGCCTCCTTTACTCCTCTCTCAAACCATTGTTCCTCTCTATCAAGGATGTGAACATCTTCATCCCTGAAAGAGTGACCGCTGGCCTGGAGATGAGTGTAGACCGCAGAGTCCTGACCTGATGATGTTGATCTTCTGTGCTGGGCCATCCTTTTGGCCAGTGGCTGTTTAGTTTCCCCGATGTAAGACTGATCACAGCCCTCCTGACACTGAACAGCATACACAATATTACTCTGTTTGTGCCGGGGGACTGGATCTTTGGGATGAACCAGTCTTTGTCGTAATGTATTTTGGGGTTTAAAAGCCACTGGGACGTTGTGTTTAGAAAATAAACGTCTCAATGTCTCTGAAACTCCCGCAACATACGGAATGACCACTGGTCTGGGTCTGGGTTCCTTCTTTTCACCTGATGGCTGGCTGGAGTCCTGTTTGGGTTTCTTCTCTGCTTTCAGGAAGGCCCAGTTAGGATATCCACATTTCTCTAGAGCCTGTTTTGTGTGTGATTTCTCCTTCTGTCTGGCTGCTGAGTTAGTGGGGACGCTGTCTGCTCTGTGGTACAGAGTCCTGATGACTCCTAACTTGTGCTCCAGAGGGTGATGGGAGTCAAACTGTAAATACTGGTCTGTGTGTGTGGGTTTGCGGTACACCTCAGTTTGCAAATTTCCTCTATCAGAAACTGAGATCCACTGTGGGAGGGTGCTATTTATAAGACTGAGCTGAACACAGCTTCTCAGACTGAGGAAGTCTTTCGGACGAAAGACGAAACGTTTCTACAGTTGTTGTTTTTTTGCTTTGTTTTGTTTTGTTTTTTGAATGTCCAGATTTGAAAATCCTATTGAATTGAAAATCGGGATGAGAAAAAATGGCGCCTGTGAGCATGGCCTGCCGCTTGTCTCTGCGTATTATTTGTTTGTTGCTGATTATGCTGCTTTTTTCCACTTATGTCAACTCCTTAGTGGTGTATGATCGCCAAACTCTACTGGAAATAGGACTTTCTGTGAGAAATCTGTCTAATTGGAACTTCACCAGACACGGAACTTTGCCCCCACTGCTGTCGGGGATCCCAGCTCACCTGTGCTGTGTTTGGACTCCACCGCGCCGGCAGAAACGCGTGCGTCGCCGCGGCAAGCGCGGCGGTCAGCTGGTGAGATTAAAAGCTGCGCTGAGACGCTTTTCTCCAGCTTCTTCAGAAAAGTTTGGATCGGTGCCCCGCCTCTCTTTTCCGCTGCGTGTGCTGGACCCCCCTGAAGCCTGGCTGGTACCTGTTGGCGGCGGCCATGATGGAGCGATTCAACCGCACGCGCCCCGTTTTCCTCGTCCCTGCAGACGCCGGCGCACGCTCCAAAACCTGCAGCCTCTGTGTCGGGACGCGCGGATGTTGGATAAGGACGCAGAACAGCCACTTGCTGCCAGGATCGGCCTGATTAATGCCAGATCGCTGACAAATAAAACTTTTATCATCAAGGATTTCTTTTTATCTCAAGGATTGGACTTCTTATTCATAACGGAGTCATGGACAGGTGGACCAGGTGAGTCCAGCGTTTTGATGGAACTTTTACCACAGGACTGCAGCTATTTTAATTCACCACGGATGTCTGGTCGAGGAGGAGGAATAGTGACTGTTTTTAAAAGTTGTTTTGAATGTAAACAGCTGCCTCCAGCTTCATTCAGCAGCTTTGAGCACAGCCTGTTTGAACTTGGCTCGTCCCACATTACGCTCTGTGTGGCTGTTTATCGTCCTCCCAAATACAATAAGGATTTTATAAACGAGTTCTCAGACCTTTTGGCTGAAATTATGCCAAAATATGACAGAATTCTTTTGTTAGGGGATTTCAATATATCTGTGTGTTGTCCTGATTTACCCATGGCTCAGTCCTTTTTAAACATCATTGACTCTTTTAATCTTGTGCAATCTGTGACTTTTTCTACACATGAGCGTGGACACACCCTGGACCTGGTTTTATCGTGTGGTTTACCTGTTTTTAATGTAGTGAGTAGTGACCCTGTATTTTCAGACCACAGGCCTGTTTTATTTGAGACTAACTTGTCCTGCACTAAAGCTAAACCCCGTGCTGCAGCTCGACTCTGTCGTGTTCTGAACTCTTCCACTGCTGGTCACTTTTCATCTGCTTTTAATCAGAACTGTACCATCCCAGAGACCAACAACACCGAGGCCCTCAGCTCATGGTTTCACTCCACCTGCAAAACGGTTCTGGACGCTGTGTGTCCGTTAAAAATCAAATCTCCTAAAATCAAGTGTGAACCGTGGTTGGACGAAAACACCAGGGCAGCTAGGAGAGAGTGTCGCAGAGCTGAGCGCAGGTGGAAATCGAACAAATTACAGGTGTTGTTTCAAATATTAAAGGACTGCTGGCGTCACTATCAAAAAACTGTGAAAGATGCTAAAAGAAAATACCTGTCAAATGTGATTGCATCAAACAGTCACAGTCCTCATGTTCTGTTTAAAGTTATTGGTTCTGTTCTCAACGCACCACAAACAAACTGTATTGAACCTTCACCTGCTGCATGTGAAAACTTTCTAAGCTTCTTTGTTGAGAAAGTCAATTCCACCAGAGCCCAGATCTTACCTTCTGCTCATGACCCCTCAGTCTCTGTGCCCTGCGCGGCTGTTTTTGACAGCTTTGAACCTGTGACTCTGTCGTCTCTGCAGGAGGTGGTCAGCCACTTGAAGCCAACAGGTTCACCAAGTGATGCTGTTCCTCCTCGTTTACTCAAAGAGGTTTTCATCACTGTAGGTCCTTCAGTCCTGGCTCTTCTGAACAGCAGTCTGTCCTCTGGTGTGGTCCCTGGACATTTTAAACATGCAGATGTCCAGCCTCTCATTAAGAAACCCACTCTTGACCCCTCTGTTCTTGCTAACTACAGGCCCATCTCCAAACTGCCATTTCTTTCAAAAATGCTCGAGAAGGTTGTGTACAACCAACTATCAGCATATTTGGAAGAACAGAACATTCTCGAGGTTTTACAGTCTGGTTTTAAAGCTCTGCACAGTACAGAATCTGCTCTTTTAAAGGTTTTTAACGACATATTTTTAGCAACGGACTCTGGTGACAGTGTTGTCCTCCTGCTTTTAGATTTATCATCTGCTTTTGACACCGTGGACCATAACATCTTACTATGTCGTTTGAAACAATGGGGGGGTGTCAGCGGTGCAGCACTGAACTGGTTTAGGTCCTACTTAGCCGACCGTACTTTCTGTGTCCGCCTTGGTGACCATGAGTCCTCCTCTGCTCCTCTTCTGTGTGGGGTTCCTCAGGGCTCAGTCTTAGGCCCCCTCCTCTTCACACTATACCTGCTCCCTCTTGGCTCCATTCTTAGAAAATATGGGATCTCCTTTCATTGTTATGCGGATGATACGCAGATTTATGTCCCGCTTCAGAAAAAGGACTCCAACTCTCTGGCCCCTCTGTTTTCATGTCTGGAGGACATCAAAGCCTGGATGGCTGTGAACTTTTTAAAGTTTAATGAGGGGAAGACTGAGGTGATGGTTTTTGGAAGCTCAACTGAGACTCCCAAGGTCAATGTTGGTTCCTTGGCTCAATACATCAGACCTATTGTTACAAACCTGGGGGTCAAGATCGATGCAGGACTAAAATTTGAAAACCACATCAGAGCAGTTGTTAAAACTAGTTTTTTCCACCTGAGGCAGCTGGCTAAGGTGAAGCCAATTCTTTCCAAGCAGAATTTTGAAACAGTAGTTCACGCCTTTGTGACCACACGACTGGACTACTGTAATGCACTCTATATAGGAATCAGTGATTCCTGTATCTCTCAGCTTCAGAGGGTACAGAACGCCGCTGCACGACTTTTAACTGGCACACGAAAGTTTGACCACATTACTCCTGTTTTAACCTCCCTGCACTGGCTGCCCGTACATTACAGGATTCATTTTAAAGTTCTTTTATTTGCTTTTAAAGCGCAAAATGGTCTTGCCCCGCCCTATCTGTCCGAGTTGCTGCAGCCATACGCACCCTCTCGATCCCTCAGGTCATGTGATCAGCTGCTCCTGAGTGTCCCAAAGACAAAACGCAAGCTCAGAGGAGACCGTGCTTTTGCTGTGGCAGCTCCTAAACTGTGGAACAACCTTCCCTTGAACATCAGACAGGCCTCTTCCCTGTCTGTTTTTAAATCTCTTCTTAAAACCCATCTCTTCTCCCTGGCCTATGACACCATCTGCGATGTTGACTTTTAATAATTTTAGTCGCTTGTTTTATCTGAGTGTATGATTCCTCAACTTTTATTATGTGACTTTTATTTATTTTAATTATTTTATTACCTGATTGTGATTGTTTTGTTGTGTGTACAGCACTTTGGTCCTGTAGGTGTTTAAAGTGCTCTATAAATAAAGCTGGTATGGTATGGTATGGTATGGTATAAAACCTCTTAAAATAATATATGTAGCTCAAATGTAATTGTGGACTAATATGGGCATAGTTGGATAAATTAGGTTTAAAATAAAACAATTTACAGTTGAGGCTCCATTCTAAAAGCTGTGATCTGAGACGTCATTCATTCTAATGCCCATGAATTCAATTTATTGAATAGCTACAACAACCAAATTGCTCATTTAAAAAAGGGTTAACTCAGTGATGCAATATGTAAGAGCAAACTTTACAAAGAATCAAATATTTTGATGAACACAAAGAGGCCAAAACCATTTGGCCTCCATACCTTCTGAATCATAATTTGATCACACATTAGCAGAATGCATCAAAACAAGATCCATCTATTATCGTTACCTGCTTTTTCCTTTTTGAGTCACATGGTCACTGGTGTCCATATCCAGCAGTCATTTTGTGAGAGGTGGGGCACATCCCAGGTCTCAAGTCCATCACAGGACCATACAGAGACAAACAAGACAAACAACCATTCACTGTATCACTCACACCTAGGGTCAATTTAGAGTTACCAATCAGCCTAACATGCGTGTTTTTTGTCTTGTGGAGGAAACTGGAGTACCTGGAGAAAACCCACACATGCACAAAGAGAATATGCAAACTTCACCCAGAAAGGCCACAGACCGAGATTTGACCCAGCGACCTTCTCACTGAGAGGCAACAGCTCTACCAACTGATCCACTGTGCCACTGTCAGAACGACATGTATAATCTAAAAGATCTGTTGTTTTTTCTATCAAATATGACCAAAGGCTTACTGTGTACATGTTCAGTAGGGTCACAATTGTTTTGTGGTACTGATGGGGGTGGGGGGCAGTCTTTATACCATTGGACTGGGGGGATAAAAACCTTCAAGGAAAGCTGCATCGAGCCATGAATTATTTCACTCGATTGAACCATGTTTGCTATATTTACACATTTGCCATATATAAAATGGGTCTGCTTTCTAAAGCACCGCTGTCAATTTAATCCAGTGTTGATGGTGCTGAACAACAATCTACAGTGCAGAACTGACCTGGCACATATCCATTTATCAAAGCCTTTCATCTGTGTCCAATCAGATATAATTGCCTCCTCCTTCCAGATCAAACCACCTATATAGAGAAAAGAGCCTTAAAACACCCCAGCGGTTGGAAGCACATATATGAATATTATGAATAGATTGATGTTAAATAGCTGCCAGAGATTAAACACTAAGCACACACACATAAACAAAGAGGTCCACCTCCTCACACCCACTCCTGCATAGAATCTTTTATAAACAACGTGAGTCAGTCAGTTTGGTTTTTTATTGCCTCTGTAACTCCTCACAACCTCGTCCTTGGACTAGGCTCAGCCAATCACGCCCGCAGCAGAGAGGAAGATGGAAGCAAGTCACAGTCATCCACAGCTAACCAAAAATGGGCTGAGGAAGACTGACCAAGGGCTGTGTTTTTCTGGTAATTGGCTCAGTTTTAGATCCTAATACATTCCACAGATGTTTGCCTGAGCCCCGAGCCATGAAAAAGCAAACCGTGGAAGAATTTGCCCTCCGCACGGCAGTGTTCTTGTTTTTCAGCTGCTTTGCAGCCTGTTTCTCCATTTAAATTAATTGTGGAGCACACAATATTCAATACAACCGGGCCCTGTTCAACTACTTGTGAAGTGGAGCTTTTAGACAGCTTTTGACATCACAAACTCTGAAGCACTTGTTGTGTCTCTCTCAAAGTAGTAACTTGGGGCTTGTCTTTTTCTCTCTTGAAGTGTAAACATCCCTAAACACTAAATATTTCAAGTTTTGAATCAAAGCAACTGCATTAAGGTCCCAAATGGTGTTCCCACCTTCACCTAACCCTTTAACTTAGAGAGTTAGATGTTCACCTGTCCATTCAGTTTCTTTACCAGCTTTTCTTTTCAGGATTACAGGGGAGCTGATGTTATGATGATGCCCCTCTCCAGCAGTCACTATGCTGGGCCGGTCACAAATCCATCACAATGCTACATAGAGACAAATCAAACAGACAATCATTCATGCTCCCACTCACATCTACAGACACACATCATTCGGAATTTTTAAGTTGTACTGTTCATCTAATGATCACTTTGATAGTTTCATTAAATCCATGCAAAATTTGTTATTGTCTGCAGTCACGAAAGTTTGTTTCCTTTAAAACTTTGCTCCTGTGGCTGAAAGCCTGAGCTAACATGTCGTTTGAACTAATTTTTTCCGTGCCAAACTGCTGCTAATGAAGTGACAAGTTAAGATGAGCAGGTGTTAAAAGCATGATTTTATGAAAATCTCATAAATATCCGACAACAAAAAGGTGCAACTTTCTGGTGTTTTCCATGCCAGTTATCTCCGTTTCTAACATCAGAGTCAGAGTCAGAGAGTCTTTATTGTCATTTGCACCGCATGTAGTACATGTGATGAAATGAGATTATGTACACAGGGTCCCAGTTACATCCAACAACAAAATGTAAGAGAAAAACAGTAATAACATCTAGGATATGAACTAAGAAAAACATCCAACTAGAAATACACTAAGCCCTAGAGTAATAGAAAAACATCATTACAAACAGCAGCACGAACATGAGTCTTTATGAGCAGATGGTCACAGATGAACACAGCAACAAGAAAACAGATCAGCATCAGCATGATGTGATATTTCACAGTGATTATTCTTATTATTTATTTATTCATGAGTCTAACAGCCTCAGGGTAGAAGCTGTTCCTCAGTCTAGTGGTTCTACATTTGATGCTCCTCAACCTCCGTCCTGAGGGGAGTGGGGCAAAGAGTGTGTGTGCTGGGTGAGTGGGGTCTTTCATGATGCAGGTGGCTCTTTTCCTGCATCTCGAAGTGTAAATGTCTGTGATGGTGGGGAGACTGACTCCAACAGACTTCTGTGCAGCCTTCACCACTCTCTGCAGAGCTTTTCTTTCTGCAACTGTGCAGCCTCCATGCCACATGTTGATGCTGGAGCACAGGATGCTCTCCACTGCACACCTGTAGAAGGAGGTGAGGACTGGGCTGCTCAGACCAGCTCGTCTCAGCCGTCTGAGGAAGTAGAGTCTCTGATGACCTTTCTTGATCAGGCTGGTGGTGTTGTTGCTCCAGCTGAGGTTATCATTCAAGTGTACACCCAAGTATTTGTAGCTGGAGACCACCTCCACCGCAGATCCACCTATGTTCAGTGGGGTGTGGGTGTGTTTGTTCCTTCTGAAGTCCACAATCATCTCCTTTGTCTTCTTCACATTCATGTGAAGGTTATTCTCTTTGCACCAGCTCTCCAGGTGTTCCACCTCCTGTCTGTAGCTGGACTCATCATTGTTTGTGATGCATCCCACCACCGCTGTATCATCTGTAAACTTTACAATTTACAATAACATGGCCTTCTCTTGACACGTGGTAATTAATTATTTAAGAACATCACAGGTTTTTGTTTTTTTCAGTGTTACAGATTCCATGAAACAAGACCTCACAAACTAGGTCTGCTTATCCCCAACGTTTCCTCATTTCAGTATTTGAAAAAAATAAATTGTGTTTTAATGGCAACCAATTATGTTCTGCTCCCTGCATAAGAATTCACCTTTAAAATCTTTGAATCCTTGCAAGCGTGCATAGTTACATCCTCTTTCTATTCTCTCCTTGGGCTTTTGCTTAATGTTCCATGTAACCTTGAAAATATTTTCCATCCTACCAGCATATTCCATATCTCTTTATCACCTTATGATGCCAAAGTATGACTATTACAATTGTGTTTCTTTATAATTGCTTCAAGGCTGTCAACGTTCTCCGTTAATGATAGCTAGATTTCCACCAAATCAGGTCTCTTGGGGTTAGTGCTATTGCATTGTCTGCTTGAATCTGTCAGTTCCATAAGGAAATACATTCAGCTTATTTCGTTTAGCATGAGCCTATAGTCTCTGGCAGCCTACAGTCCCTCCCAATGCTAATAAAGAATGGGAACAAATCATTTTATTCACATTGGAGGGCTTTGTTAGCAGGCACAGGAGAGGGCTACAGTTAAAGTGCATTATTAAATACACATTTAAATACTTGGATTTAACTGCACACCTGACACTGAATGCTTCTGAATTAAAGAAACTGTTTTTGATGGTGCCCTGCTCAACTCCCTCATCTCTAACTTGCTTAGAAATGCCAGCTAATAATTCTGCTGTCACTAGCCATTTGCTGTGATAAATTCAACACAAACATTTATTAAACACTGAAAAGGCTCTTTTCAGGGGGAATTTGTCAACTTTTTCCTTCATTTTTTAAATAATAATAATAATAATAATAATCATCATTTTATTTAAAAGCGCCTTTCAAGACACCCAAGGACACTGTTGGCTGTTGAACAAAGGCAGACTGTGCTGGAAATTAATTTCTTCCACCAATGAAAGTTAAAATGAGTCTGGACTTTAAGGTTGCAGTAAAAGTGAAAACTGAGAGGATCCCATGCTCACAATTTAGAAGTAGATTTTTTTCTCATTGATTTTTTTTTGTTATTATGGTGTTGGATAAAGAGATGTTATTTCTAACCCAGGTCCGAAGCCCGGCCCAGCCCGACACAAATTCAGGCCAGGACAGGCCATAATAATGTGCTGGATGGGCGGGGCGGTGTTGGGCTTTTGATTGCATCAGTGGACACACGCGGCTGATGATCCAATTATATGGCAACATGGCTTGTCATACTATCACCAGTTGCACACAGCCATTTCACCGCGCACTGACTGTCCTTGAAAGAAAGTAAAAAAAAAAAAAAGTTAAGCTTCAGATGGACTACTGCCAGGCAGCGAGCCATCAAAGCCCAAATGGACGTTCAGCCGCTGCACTCAGCGGACGCACGCACCTGACGATCCAAACAGGTGAGATCCCAAAATATCCTTGCAGACATGTCAGAGCAGGATCCATCCATTCATTTTCTTCCGCTTATCCAGGGTCGGGTCGTGAGGGTAGCAGCTTAATGCCCCTTTTCCACTTGGTGGCGCGGGTCGGTTGTGGCGTCATATTTGCGTGCCAAACGCGCGTTTGACACCATTTCCACCTCACATATGCGCCGCGCTGCACCAAGATTCTGGACTGATTTCGGTGCAGGGTTGAGGTTGGCTGGAAGCGAGCCGTGGGGAGAGGCTGGACTGGAGTTTGAGGAAGTGGCTGCGGCGAGGGAGCAAACACGGAAGGACTTTACAAGATTTACATGGTAAAAACAATTGTTTGTATTTAAAATTATAGCAAAGATGTGTCTTATGCTGAACTATTCCTTAATAAATTCACGTAGTGGTCAACACTGCAGGATTTTAAAAAGTAGTTTCGCCATGTGCACGCAATCGGCGTTCTTTATTTTAAATGTAGCTAAATAAAAGCTTAAAAAATGTATTTCCTAGCTGGCTTTATACCACGAGGGTTCCTCAGGTGAACAATTCCTTAATAATGTCACGTTGTGGTCAAATCAGCTGGATTTAAATTGATTTGTTTTGACTACTTCCAAACCTGTCACATGTGCTACGAAAAAAAATTATTAAAAATTCGAATTTTAATTCAAATAACTCCAACAGCTTACAGTGTGTACATGAACATCTTGTGATTACACTGTGTTAGTTTGAAAAAATCTGCTTTGTGGTTTCTGAGATATTTGATATGTGTTAAATACTAGTAGAAAAAATAGAAGCTAGGTCGACACACTTATGTCTATAAAAAATCAAAATTTAATTCAAATAACTTCAACAGCTTACAGTGTGTACATGAACATCTTGTGATTACACAGTGTTAGTTTGAAAAATATCTGCTTTGTGGTTTCTGAGATATTTGATATGTGTTAAATACTAGTAGAAAAAATAGAGGCTAGGTCGACACACTTATGTCTATAAAAAATTGAAATTTAATTCAAATAACTTCAACAGCTTACAGTGTCTACATGAACATCTTGTGATTACACTGTGTTGGTTTGAAAAATATCTGCTTTGTGGTTTCTGAGACATTTGATATATGTATATATATCTTATATATATCTTATAAAATATATCTACATATAAAACCGTATCTAGACTGAATTACCGGTAACCATGTTTTTCTTTTTTTACAGTTAAAGACCGTGTAAAGTAAAATTAAATGTGTGTTTTGAGTTTGTCACATGGCATAAATATGTGTTATTAATCACCCATATAAATCTGACTGATTAAAAACATTGTTTACCTTATAAAATTAAGTCTCAAAAATAATGAAAATACACAATTGTGCCCTGGTCTGAAACGCTGGGGGCGTGTCAGCGCGTGGGCGTGGTTTCAGCACAGTACTGGCCCGTGTCCTGCCCAGTGAAGAACTGCGGTAAAGTGAGGATGTTCGCGAATGCTGGCAGCCTAATTGGAGTTCTCCAGCTCTACTCATTTGAACCTCCAGAGCCAGACTCTGAGTCAGACAGTGACCACTGTGACGGTCGGCATCGTTCTTCACAGCCTGAGCTGTGTGTGGAGAGGCAGACAGGTGCAGCAGAGATCCAGTGAGTAAACCTGCTCTGTTTTTATCTGAGTTCTGGCTGTAACACAGCTCATTTTTCCAAGAGTTACGCTGTTTTTAGTGCACAAACAACTCTGGTTTTGTTTTTAAAGTTGAGGACACAACTATAATTCATAACTCCGCTGTTATGTGTTTAATAATAAGCGCTATTTTAGAAGATGAGCGGACTCGCTGCACCCGGTCCGACCCGGTCACATCGCATGCGGGGTCTGTGTTGGTGATTAAAATATAGAGTAATCACGTTGATAACTAAGTATGCAATGGACCTGTCGCATTTTCTTAGCAAAAAAGGAGCTATAGCTATTGCTATCTGATGCTATCTGCGATTCGCGAGTGAACGGCTCCACCGAGGCAAGAACTAATTTATACGGCTGGAGCTGCAGGGGGTGGGGCTTTAGACCGCGTGACGAAACGCAGTCACATTTAAAACACGCCCAAAAAATCCTGAAACAGAAATATCGTTATACACAGTTTGATCTATAACTCCAAAATTAATTGAGCTACAATTTTGAGACTTTTTGCTCATTTACAAGATTACAATTATGACATGTATAATGTTTATTGAAGAAAATATTTAAATTCACTTTACACGGTCTTTAAGAGAAAGAAGTCAACACCAGAATTTATCAACTTGTGTCTTCTGGAGGAAGCCCATGAGACAACGGGAAAAAAATTATTTAGGTGGATGCAGTATTTATTTTTGTGCTTTTTTCACTTCTTGGTTTTCATAATACATTTTTTTTTCTTAAGTGGTGTCATTGAACAATAATTTCCTAAATATATTTTACAATGTTAAGTGTGTACAGTATAGTGTTTGTTTAAAAACATACTGGAAGTTAAGAATATTTTCCATTTGCATTTGACCTTTAAAGAATCATAAGAAAAAGATTATTAGATTTGAACAGCCCTCCATCCATCCATCCATCCTTCCTGATGTCGGGTCATGGGTAGTGCAGCAGCTTTTCCCAGGATGCACAGACGTCAACATGAACCCATCCATCCATCCATCCTTCCTGATGTCGGGTCGTGGGTGCAGCAGCTTTTCCAAGGATGCACAGACGTCAACATCAACCCCGATGAAGCTGTTCTTGGATGCCCAAACGAGTTTCCTGATCAACAAACATTTAATTATTAATACTTTGTTTTTACGTTTAAAGAAACACGCTTTTAATGTTTAAGGGACAGTTTAAACCAAATTATCCATTTGCATTTGACTTTGAATTATCCCTGACAAAATATTACCGTTTAAATTTAATGAAATACTAACCTTTAATATTACAGGGCCAATTGAAACCTAATTAATTCCTAATCTGTACCTTACTGTAAAAATAGTTTAACTGATTACAGGGCAGTGCGATCGATGTGTTAAGCAATGTTAACAGGAACCTTGTGCATATATGAGAATAATCTTTATTATAAAGAAACAAAATGGAAAACACATGGGTTTAAAACAAGCTGAAAAGGCAATAAAGTAAGATTAGAGCATTAAATAGCTCAAGGGACATTACCGCCACCAGGTGGTGAGACAAGGTCCTGCAGGGTGTTCTTCTTCTAACGTTTAGTGGTGGCTAGTAAATAGCTTGAGGTAACATTACCGCCACCATCTGGTAAGACGAGTAGGATTCTGGACCCCGCCCACAGAAGTGTAATGGAAAAACAACTACATGTGAGCCGAGCCGAACTGAACCAAACTGATCTGAACAGTGCCAGCAAGTGGAAAAGGGGCATAAGTAGTGAGGCCCAGACTTCCCTCTCTCCAGCCACTTGGGCCAGCTCCTCCAGGGGAATCCCGAGGCGTTCCCAGGCCAGCCGAGAAACACAGTCCCTCCAGCGTGTCCTGGGTCTTCCTCTGGTTCTTCTCCTGGTGGGATATGTCCAGAACACCTCACCAGGGAGGCGTCCAGAGGGCATCCTAAGCAGATGCCTGAGCCACCTCAACTGGCTCCTCTCGACGTGGAGAAGCAGCGGCTCTACTCTGAGTCCTAATGCTCGCAGTATGACTATCACGTTAATAAACCTGGAAGCACATTTACAACATTAACTCTTCAATAGCACACAGCATTAAGCCTGCAGTCCTCTGACTTCATTATCACCTGCTGCGAAAAGGCAAAGGTGTGCGATAATGTATTTCCTTGTGTCTTTATGTGCATGTTAGTTTAGACAGTGGAAGGAAACCAGAAAGAAAACCCACAAGGAGCGCACGCAAACTTCACAGAGAACAACCCCAGATCCAATCGGGGGTTGACCTTGGGATCTTCTTGCTGTGAGACCACTAATTCATTGTGTTGCCTCAAACTTAGTCAACTTGACAGATATTAAACTAAAAGTTTATGTGATTATAGTTTAGAGTCAGTCTCAACACATACTCTGAATGAACCATTGCATGGGATTGCACATAAAGTTAGTTAGTTCTCAAGGTTTTAGTAAAACAGCTACAACTCTCTCGTATTCCAATACTCTGACATGGAAAGTAGATGTTCCCTTATCAGTCAGTCACTCGGTGCAACACTATTGCTATGGGAAATTACGCCCCCGCGCGATTACCTGAAGGAATACATTCACGCCTTTATGGCAGGGGGCGTCAGCGTCACCCCAGAGACCCCGCCCTCTGGGTACTTAAGACGTGGACGCCCATCCTACTTTCTCTTTTTGCCCTTCACCTCGCTAAAACCTGAACTTCGTGGGACTTCTCTGTTGTCACATCGCTCGACTAGAGGTGAGCTTGCTCCCTACATTGAGCATACAGAGAAATTTCCTGCGTGTTGCGGGGCTGGTGAAAGCAAGTCCAGCGTTTTCTACTTAACCTCGAAGCTTTTCTTCTCTTTCCGCAGCTGCTTCGCTCGATGGCGCTAACTGCGTCACAATGCTCCCTGCTAACAAGTAGCAGGCTAGCCAGCGAAAGCGACGTGACGGAGAGGACATCTTCGAACTAAGGAAACCAGGAACAATCTCAACGCTTCTCGGACATGGCCCCCGAGAAGGGAAAACGGAGGACAAAGATTCCGAAGAAAACCAGCAGGATGGCGAGCCCTTGCTCGCGCCCCTGCCCCAGCGGCTGCGGATACTCCCTGTTGGCGACGGACACCCACGAGACCTATCCTGTCTGCCTGGGTATTCTGCATACGAGAACCGCGCTGGAATCCCCCGACTCCTGCCTACACTGCTGCCGGATGCCGGCGGTCGTGAAAAAGCGTTGTGCGGACGCACTGGCCAAAGCCATGGAAAAGGCTGCGTGCGGGAGGTTGCAGGCCCAACAGAACCACTTGTTCCCGAACCGGAGCTCGAGAACACAGACCTGGAATGCAACGGTCAGGTCAGGAGAGAGAACAGTTTGGACCCGCCGGTCCCAGTCGAGGACTCGACGCCCGAAGTGTCTGACCAGGACGCCGAGTACGGTTACGAGGGGGAAAGTGTGGATTCCTCCCAGAACCTGGCACAAGCACTGCCAGAATTGGACGTGTCGGTCCCTGCTCTGTTCGACTTATGCCACAGGCCCGCGGACGTACTGCAGGTCGCGTGGCCAGACCCCACGCCTCGCCAACAGGTTACGAGGCTGGCGGGAAATTATTTCAATGCGAAACAGCAGCTGACGACGAGGCAGAGAATACCCATCATTCCGGACTTCCTGATGGGCTGAACCCGGAGCTCACGTGACACTGCCGCTCTCTCGGTTCCTGGATGTCGCCGGGATGGAAGCAACAGGACTCGCCAGCGCCCCGCAGATAGAGGAGACCCTGGCGGCTCATCTGGCTCCCGCAACAGTGGGTGCGAAGCCAGCACTGCCCAGCAAGGCCTGCCGCGCTTTGGAGAAACAGCTCGATAAGTGCTACCGGGCTCAGGGCTTTGCGGCTCGTGCAATGAACGCTTCGACCATGATGCAGGCGTACCTAGCAGAAAAGCTGCAGGAGCTCCAGGTAACAACAAATGAACAGGCCGCAGTAGAGGCTCTGGAGGAGGCCCGCAGGGCCTCTGACTTAGTGCTCTGCATGATGGGGACAATAGCCATCACGCAGGGTAGAGCAATGGCGGAAATGGTTGTCGCTCAGCGCCACCTGTGGATGACTTTAACGGACCTCCCGGAAGGCCAGAGGTCCCTTTTTCTTCAACACCCGATCGACCCGACGGGTCTCTTCGGAGGAGCTCTGGAACGCATCCAGGCCAGGCTGGAGCAAAGGCGTAAACAGGCGGAAGCCCTCCGTGAGGGGCTGCCAAGGAAAAGTTTTGCCCCCCCCCCCCAGGGAGGCCATACGTCGCCCTCCGCAGAAGAGACCTGCTGGCGACGGAGAGCCTTTTCATCGCCAGGCGGCTCGGCCTAGGACCTCTTCGATGAACCCAGGTGGGAAGCAGATTCGGGCCTGATGAAACAGGACGAATTCATAATTTTACAGGTTTTCCTGCCCATGTGGTACGGGAACCGAACTCTTTGAGCCCAGACTTCATTTGTAAAATGTTACTAGAAGCTGGTGACATGTGTTTTCGCACTAAACATGACTCATCTACTGTATGTGTAAAAAAAACAAGCACTGTTTCATCCATACACAAAATTAAAAATACCAAAGCACAGATTGCCCTGGTTTTTGACTCGAGCTCCACTTTTGTGAAACACAAACTGCTAGGTCAGACTATGAATCGCAGTAGGACGCACAAGTTCTGCCTGAGATCATCAAACCTCGCGACGTCCTCTGTTGGGCAGACCAGTTCGCTCGGGAGCATGCGAGAGGGGTCAAAGGCCACCCCTCCCGCACACACACAAAATAAACAACAGATAAACATGCCTTCCAGGCTCACGGCACATGTGTAGGTCTGGAGGGCGTGTCTGCCAAACGAATGGATCATGACGACAGTGCGTCACGGGCTCAGGCTGCAGTTTCTCAAAGGACCGCCCCTCTTCACGGGGGTGCTGCAGTCGAATATCAACCCAGCATGCACACATGTGCTGAGGGAAGAAGTATCAACGATGCTGCAGAAGGGAGTAATAAGTGTTGTCCCGAAACACAAACTACGCTCCGGTCACTACAGCAAGTACTTCCTGGTGCCCAAAAGAGATCAGTCCCTGAGGCTGATCCTCGATCTCAGGACACTGAACAAGAGAATAAGAACATTTAAGTTCAAGATGCTCACACTGCGGCAGGTCCTCCAGTCTGTGAGACCAGGAGACTATGCATGTACAATGGATTTAAAGGATGCCTACTTCCACGTAGGCGTATGGAGGAGGCACAGAAAATACTTCCGTTTTTCATTCGAAGGAAAAGCATACGAATTCAAGGCCTTACCCTTCGGTTTAAAGACTGCTCCTTGTACATTTACAAAATGTTTGGATGTAGCACTGGCCCCTCTCAGGAATCAAGGGGTCAGAATTATGAATTACCTGGATGACCTCTTGATTCTGGCCGGAAGCAGAATGCAGGCTCTGTCGCACTCCCGCAGGGTGATCTCTCACCTGGAGGCTCTCGGTTTTGTCATAAACCTGCAGAAGAGCGACCTGACTCCATCACAGGTTATTATATTTCTGGGAGTACAGGTCGACACCATCAGGTACAGAGCATGGCCCTCGCAGGAAAAATCAGCGGATCCCCCTAAAAACATGCCAACGCCTCTTAGGCCTCTTGGCGGCGGTCATACCCTGTGTGCCACATGCATTGTTGAAAATGCGGGCCTTACAAATATGGCTAAACCAACAAACACAACCTGCCCAGTTTAGGCAAGCAGGAAAAGTTCGGATCAGTTCAGAGTGCCTGAGGGCCTTAGAACCATGGAGAGACTTGTCCGTATTGACGGAGGGGGTCCCGTTGGGACGGGTGTCATCCCGTGTGGTCATCACGACAGACGCCTCGAAAACAGGATGGGAGGCAGTCTGCAAAAATCAGAATGCCCGAGGCCTTTGGAAAGAGCAGGAAGCGAGATTACACATCAACTTCCTAGAATTGTTGGCCGTATTCCTGTCAGTAAAATACTATTTTGGTAAAGGTCTGATTGCAGGGCAGCATGTCCTAGTAAAATCAGATAACAGAACCATGGTGTCCTTCATCAACAGGGAAGGAGGGACAAGATCCCGAGCTCTCCTCGGTCTGACACAAAGACTGCTCACGTGGTGTGCCCCAAGAATATTGTCGCTCAGGGCGACTCATATTTCGGGCGAACTGAACTACGGAGCGGATGCCCTCAAGAGGGCCTCTCTTGGCATTGGAATGGAGGCTGAGCCCACGGGTCGTGGATCAGGTCTGGTCACGATTTGGGAGAGCTTCTGTAGACTTGTTCACATGCAGGGCCAGCTCACAATGTGATCTCTCCTTCTCTCTAAGGGCCAGTTTACACGGCGCGTATTTTGAGTGTAACCGCTACTTTTTCTTTGCGACTTTGCTTATCGCCTACACGACGCTGCTGGCCCCCCTCGATGACACCGATACTTTTCTGACCCTGCTCTCAAGGTGGAAGTTTTTCGCTGACCCCCCGCTGATAATGTAAACATCTCCCGTGGAGCTTTTGTGTCAACCACATGCGCGCAGCCCGCATGCGCGTGGACAGTCTGACATTTCACGTGTCACGTTGCAAAATATAACAGTTTAACAATAATAAACAGTATTTATGTTGGCGTGGGAGATGTAAATTTATCTGAACTACAGTATCTATCTGGACTCGTTACATTTTTTAAACAGTGCGTAACGTGCTGTGAAAATGAAGACAGCAGGTTTATTTTTTATTTATTTATTTATTTATTCAGCACCAAAGTTTAAACACAAACACTGAGAATTAAACTGAACACACTATTAAAACACGTGAACCGAACTGTAACTATGTTAATGAACTGGACTCGTGCTGTGTGTTCATCTGGACCCATCAGAACCGCCGAACCGTCTGCCTGCTGGAGCGACAGCTTCTCCACCTGGCAGAAATAAATAAATAAATAAAAACTCAGTTGTTGTGTGATCAAAGTAAACACAAGCAAACATTATATTAAGAACGTTGATTTACCTGCTGTAAGTCAGCTGTTTATCACGCTGGAAAGTCCGGTTCTGGTCCACAGTCCACTCAGCGGTTCTGGTTCTGGTCCACAGGCTCAGCGTGTGTGGTGTGCAGCTTGTTAGATGAAGAGAGTCCCACTGACTCAAATCTGTTGACTCTTATCCAAATTCCAGCTTTAACTTGTTGTTAACTTGTTGACAACAACTTGTAGTTAGCTGATTTTAGCCAGAGAGGAAAACAGACAAAGCAGCTGGTCTGTTTACCTCAGGCAGCGCATGCGCAGTAGTGAAGGTTCCAAAAATCACAGCGCCATCTAATGGCCCAGCATGGTAACTACAATGAAATCATGAGGACGGGGGGTGGAGGGGGAGAGAGTCGTATCCACAGAATTCGACCGTGTCAATGCAAAACTTTTCACCTAATTAACATACCCAAAACATCCGTTTCCCCCACACAGTGTCCGTGTAAACAGGGCCTAAAAGAAACAGACGCACCGTTGGGAACGGATGCTTTGGCCCATGATTAGTCAGTAGGGGTCTGTATTACGCTTTTCCACTTGTCCCACTGATTCAGGTTGCGCTGGAGCGTGTACGCAAGGGAGCTCTCTCCCGGATGCTAATAGCCCCCAGATGGCCATAGAAACCGTGGTTCCCGGAACTGATCTCAATGCTGTCAGGGATACCATGGCAGCTGCCTTCTCACAAGGACCTGCTGACTCAGGCACATGGGCAGCTTCTCCACCCACGTCCGGAACTTTGGCAGCTTTCAGCCCGGCCACTGAGGGGAACAGGCTGAGGGCCTAAGGCCTCACTGTATCTCCTTTTTTTTAAGGGGGAAACAACATCAAAAGGGGAAACCCTTGGTGCACATGCTTACATGAGGGACGTACTGAGGAAGGGATTACCCTCCCCTCACTAACAGGTCTCCGACATCAGGATGGGCCCCTTTGACAGTCCTAAGAAGTTATCTATTCAGTGAACAGATAAGCGTCTTTTAAGGCTTGTATGTGCACCCTGTGTGTACGACAGATTTGCCCCTGAGGGGTCAAAGGTCACCCTGTGTATAAGCTGAGTTTATACCTAAATGATGCCATCTGAAATGTCAATGGCTTAAAGGGTTTTTGCTCTTTGATCTTTTCCTCCTGCTTCCCAAATTATCTAGGGAAGTAGGAGATGGTGAGCAATTATACCAGTGGAGCACATCTGTGCTACCTCTAGCTGGAGTTCCACCAATATGTCTAGTGGTAACATCAGGTTGATGTTTCTGCATGCGACGTTCCTTCTACTCCGGCTGTGCCCTCTACATACTCTGTAGAGAGCGGCCGAGAGATGCCTTATGTATAAAGGCAGAAGTTCTCACAAGCATGCATTTTACTGAGCATTTCAAGGGCGTGAATGAATTACGTTCCCATAGCAATAGTGTTGCACCGAGAGACCTGACTGATAAGGGAACTGAAAGTTATGCACCATAACTCATGTTCCCTGAAGGAAGGGAACGAGGTGCAACACAGTTGGCCCTTTTCAATGCTGAAGCTCGGTGAAGTGCACTTGGAGAAAGTAGGATGGGCGTCCGCGTCTTAAGTACCCAGAGGGCGGGGTCTCTGGGGTGACGCTGACGCCCCCTGCCGTAAAGGCGTGAATGTATTCCTTCAGGTAATAGCGCGGGGGTGCAATTCCCATAGCAATAGTGTTGCACCTCGTTCCCTTCCTTCAGGGAACATGAGTTATGGTGCATAACTTTCAGGTTCCATTCCTTGCGTACATAATAAACTGCTCAGAACAGGCAAAAACTAAGACTGAAAAAAATCAAAATCATAGTGAAGGCTGCTACAAAATTCTTTAACGTTACAGAGTTATCTTGGGAAAACATACATGATGAATTGAGACAAGGTGAAGGCCCATCTGAACCTGAGGTTTCTCTGAACATGACTTAACTGTACAATGGAGAAGAAATATTGTTTGGTGGAGGGTATTTAATGCATGTTACACTTTATAGGGATGTCAAGTTGATCAATGTGGTGACAAAAGTATATGTATAGTATGTTGGTTTGGTTATGGGTGTTTAGAATCATAAATTTTGTTAACATTTAGACTTGCTGAGAATTGACTTACTTATTAGTTTATGGTGCAGTTTTGTAGTTTTGGTGTGGGGAATTCAAGGGAGGTCAAGATGTTCCAATTGGTAACATAAGTTTGTTTAGGTTGTTGATTAGGGATTTAAAAATGGGTAAAGGTCTGTTGGTTGTGAGGGAGTTCTAAGATGACTGGGCACTTTGGATAGCGTGACAACCATCTAGTCCATACTCCAATCTGGAAGGTGGTGGTAATGCACCTTACGTTGTTTGCCAACCGCCATAAAACTCCTAACAGAAGAAGAAGTATATGCCACGGCCCGGGTAGTGGTGACGTACTTCCGTTAAAATGACACAAACATCCCAGCACGCACAGATATGACACAGTTGGTTTCACTCAAAATGTACGCTGACTTATATTGTTTTTGATGGTCACAGCCCTGTTCTGGTTCTGACATTTGCAATTTGAGATGGAACAATTTGGAGTTCACAATCTTTTCTTATTCAATCATTTCCACCTTTTGAGTTTACATTAACATATTACATAACATCATTGAGGAGATTATTTTTGTTTTTTTAAAGAAAGCTTCAATTAAACTCAAATATCCCATTCCTTATGCCAATACATTTTAAGGCACTAAATTCAATTCAGTTCAGAAATACTTTATTAATCCCAAAGGGAAACTAAATGTTGTAACTCATCATCCTGGTTTCATTAAAGAGTTGTCCTGGATCTGGGGTCTGCAACCTGTGGCTCTGGAGACACATGCAGCTCTATGGCCCCACTGCAGCGGCCCTTTCAAACTTTGACCAAAATTAACATAAACTAAATTTTATTGGTTGTTATATGGTTGTTATAACAACAACAAAATACTGGTGTTAGCACTTTTTCTGTAATTTATTTTGAAACTATGTACCGGTAAATACTGGAATTAGTAAAATGTACTCACTTTAACTTTATGCTTTACTTCTATACTTAAATCATTTTTCCACCAAACAAACAAAACAAACTAGGTCTGCACAGATTTGACAGTTTTTGTTTGTTTGTTTGTATAACTCCCCACTCTTTACAAGAATCTGGTCTTTTTGTTTGTCTTAAATTGTAAAAATATCATAAATGTAAAAATATATATATAAAAAATAACATTTTTTTAGCTTTTAATGTCACCCCTGGCCACAAAAGCCCCGTGACCCATGGGCCACAGTTCATAATCATAGTTGTAGCAGGTTGTTGTTGCTCTGAACACTTTTAATTCAGTGAACAAAGGTGTAAAAATGGCTCTTTTATTGTAAAGGGTGCAGACCCCTGTTCTAGATGCTGATGGCTGTGGGCAGGAAGGATCTCTTGTAGTGAGTGGTCTGTCTTACAGCGGATCTGAAGAAGCCTCTGACTGAAGACACTGTTGTTGTGTGACAGTCTGATGAAGAGGATGCTGAGGGTTGTCTATAATGATCTTCATTTTATGAAGAATCCTTCTTTGTACAATCATCTCCAAAGGATCTAGATGAGTCCCCAGAACTGAGCCAGCCTGCTTTATGAGCTTGTTGGGCTATTTTTAAAGTCTTTTGTTCTGGTGCTGCTACCCCAGCAGATGAGGGCAGCAGAGATAGCATAAAACAAGTCCAGCATTTTGTTTTGTTTGATAGAGCAGCTGACAAACTCCTTTGCTTTTTCCACTCTTTAAATCTCTATCCATTCGTACAGTCAGAAAGCCTGGCAGGAAAACGTTGGATATGATCCTGTAGCCATTGAAACACAACATTGCATTCCTGATACTCTGGATGGGTTCTTGTTAGGGCTTGGAGTTCATCCAATGTTTTCCAACTGTAGTTGATGTACCGGTAGTCATAAATCACTCCTAAAACCTTTCTCCATCCACTCCATCCAACCTGGACTCTCTTCTTCACCTCTTTATCACACTCAGGAAGTCAACAATCAACATATACTGTACTGTATACAGTATTAATAACTAGACAAAATGACATTACATGAAAGTTGCAGCCAAAGTGTGATGAGCACTTTGTAGAATTACTGTATTTTAAGTCCATGGAAAATAGAAATCCATTTGTTGACTTCTCTTGATTTATACTGTCCTTATATTCCTGCTGTACGTTCAAATATGATTTTTTATATGTTCAGCTGTAAACCTTTAATGCTTAAAAATAACACCATGATTTTGTACAGATGATAAGGAGAGGTTTACAACCACTCATCCTAGCTGAGTAGACTCAGACACCAAAAACACTGCACCACAGCGCAGTACTGTACTTTGGTTTCAGTTTAGAAAAGTGGGTGGAAGCAGAAACACATCACTTATAAAATATGAATAACAGAGCCAACTTGATTCCGGGGGTTCACCACTCCTGCAATTAAAAACAAAAAAAACAAAAAAAGTTATAATTCAATCTATTTTAAAGACGTTGAAATAAAACGTGGTAGTAACTAAAACAAAAATAAATAAATAAACAAACAAAACATCATGCAGGATCTTTTATTTTAAACTTTAGTGTAAAATATTGGCGATGAACTTCAGTGAAACAGTAGGAAAGTAATCTGATTTTACTGGTTCTATTTTGGAGCCATATTCAAGAGTTTTGACCCGGGTGTCGCTAATTAACCATCAGTGAAATAATGGTCTTATAATCAAAAACTTTTGTCCCAGTCACCCTTGCTTTGACCAAGCTGAAACATAGAAGAATCATTCTGTTTGAAAATTCACTACTGATGTCATCTATTCATCCATTCTTTATTTATACAAGTTAATCCCATTGAGCCTTGGGGACTCATTTACAAGAGAGACCTGATTTTAACAGAGTGATGCCAACAGTGGACAACAAAGACAACAATAGACAATCATAAAGAATGCGTATACATTTGAATATATATTTAAAACAAATGAAAATAAAATGGCAATAAAATGAAAAGAAGCAAGAGGAACATGTGCACATTGGTTTGCAAAAACCAATGCAGACATGTTCCTGTTTTTAGTATTCTACACCACCTTACAACCTAGCAGTTTTTTTCTTTGCTGCTTTTCCTTTTAATTACAATTTTATTTTCACTTAATTTATTATTGTTTTTTTATTTATTTGTATGCATCCTTTATGATTGTCTATTATTGTCTTTGTGACACATTTTCTGTTTGTGGCTTCTGCTACTAGTCTTTACTTCCTCTCTCTCCTTTCTAATGTACTTTTCACTGCCTCTGCTGAGTTACTGTGATGTTGTCCTTTGCTAAAGGCTGTGCTCCACCTCCCCAACTGGGACAGAAATGACCTACCAGATAATTTGGCATCTAAGGACTTATGTGAATCTTACTCTGACAATTTTCTCATGAAAAACTTAGCTTTTCAACCATTTGATTCAAGGAATCCCCAACTCCCTCTGGACTCAGGGATTCCCTGTGCTGATTGGCACATATCAT
>JBBPBX010033208.1:12945-33396 GCA_038048925.1 Garcialebias charrua | reverse complement strand
ATATAGCCTATACAGACACACATGTGTGTGTGGGGGGTGGATGTACTAAAATGTAACATCTTCAACTAAAACATCCAACAACAAAACTAGTATAACAGACTGATTTGTTTTTGGATTCAGAGACTGTAGTTGTTTTAAAATGACAGGAATCCACTTTGTTCATGTCTGTGTTTGGACTAGGCGTTAGCTCGTCAATCTTGTCATGACTTTTCCTCTTCAATAAGGCCAAGTTATTCCTGTCACAGTGTTTTTGTTCAGTAATTGTAACATTTATTTTGAAAGGTCTACCGGATGTCGTTTGTCTACGTCACAAGCTGCAGCTTGACGCCCATCACGTCGACAGACGCTGCCTTGGAAACGACATAAATCCAGTCGGTGCAGCTGGGTTTGGAGCAGGGACCTATATTTCCGCACTTCAAAGGCTTCCGCCCCTCTGCTCCTCCTCCACCTTCTCCTCCGTCCATCCACCCCTCCATCCATCCATCCATCCATCGTGAACAACACGAGCATGGATGATCTGGACTGAGGAGCTGGAGCGAAAGCACCGAGGGAGGAGCAGCCCGCAGCAGCAGCCAGGTACCTGAGCGGATCTTCAGTCGCCACATTGAAGGTGTGGACCCTCGGCTCCTGCAGGGGCGCGCACTGGGGGTGGGGCGTGGGGGGTACAGAGGATGCGTGTGTTTTTGTTATTGCATCGCTTGAAAGCACACAATGCGTGTGCGCTCATGGAGAAACGAGATGCTCAGGTTCATTGTGTGTGTTTGTCATATGCATGCTGATGATTTCACACGAGTCAAACCATGTTCTCTCCTGACGGCGGGGCCTGCTTGCAACAAAATGTCACCATGTTGGGAGATTTTTTTTTTTTTTTTTGCAGAATTATCTGGAAACGTGCACTGGGTTTTCAGGAGGGAGGAAAAAAAAGAGCAAATAGCGTTTATAGAGGAAGGTGTGCAGGGATTAGTCTGACAGTGATCCATTTTGTCAGTGAAGGGAATAAAAATGTGTGGTTTTCAGTGCAAACAGCACGAACAGCATGCTCCACTTCTTTATGGATTCTTGGATATGTTTCAAATTTACACCAAGCCACCATGCATTAGGATCAGCAACATGGTTTAAATGGTTTGTGGAAAAGGCCTCATAAATGATGTAATATTCCTCAACTTCCACTAAAACATCCTAGATTACAGGTGTCAAAGTGGTAACCATGGGCAACCATTTTCTTACATTTTAACCATTTTCAGACCAACAGAGGAGAAAAAGAAGGGAAATTAAACTGAATCAATAATGGCAGGTTGCAAAATATTCCCAGCCCTTGGTGGTTTGAGTAATATTCCTTAAAAAAATACTTCAGATGTTTTGAAGTTAAACCCGTTTGGATTATTCTGAAAAGCATAAGAGTGAAAAATGGTGTGTGCATCATGCGCGTAGCCAGGGTGGGTTTGAACAAACTGCCCACTTTGCCTATGAAGTCCCGCCTACAACTCCCGCACAACACAAGTTCTGTGTTAAGAGAGGTGGAAAGAGAAGGTATGGAGACGCCGCTAATGTCGAACCGGTTAACACCATAGACTTGATATGCCTGTGGTTAACACAAACTCCTTTTTTTTTCATCCAATAAAAGACAAATGTAAAATAAGTTCAACCAAGTAAGGATCGAACCCGAGTCGAGATACAATTTGGAGTGGCAACCCGACACGCTTCCAGTGAACCACCAACATGTTGCTCTTTCCAGGTCCACTTTTCCTTCAAATGAACCGCCCCTCATAAAATCCTGGCTACGCCATGTGCATATACAGTACTGTATGTTTTACAGAAGCAAGTCTCTTCGGCCACTTGAACTTTTATCCATTCTTCTCGATCAAACTGCTCCAGCTCTTTCAGATTACCATAGATGAGTGCTGTTTTTCCATGTACCGTATTATTTAAATCCTACAAGAGATTCTCAGTTGGACTGGGTTTGGCTGGGCCATTCCAGGATATTTAACTGTTTCTCCTTACACCCTGGGGTGTTGAGTGTTTAGAGACGTTGTCCTGAAGATGAACCTCCATACCACACTCAAATATCTAAAATATCCAATTAATCAAAGTTTTCCTCAATTTGATAGCATCCATCTTTTCCTAAAGCCATAGCTGTTAAAATATTTTATGACTAGGCCTGTCGCGATAACAATTTTTGCTGGACGATTAATTATCTCAGAAATTATTGTGATAAACGATATTTTTTAAAAATTTTTACAATAGTTATTAATTATAGTCATATTTAAGAAGTATTTAATTTGCTTTGCATGCAGTACCTTTTCCGACCACCGGATGGCAGTATAAGACTGAACCAAAGGATGGATAGTGTCTCTTTAAGAAAAATGGGAGGGAGGCCCCTTGACGTGACATGGGCTGTCTCTCTACCGTTCTCAAAATGGCGGACGCTCAGTGTGGTTTGAGCTCTAGCATTTGCCGCACAAAGCTTTTAATAAAAAAATCAGTAAACAAGTTCTCAATTTCTTTTTGCTGAGAAAAACTTTTTACATGAAGGCGTAGGTTTCAACCGTGAATTTTGGAGCTTCGACAAGACGGAGGTATTTCCCCGAGGTCGGCCTGTTAGCTTAGCTCGTAGCTTAGCTTCTCAGCTTAGCTGCTTTTAACGATCTAAAACATGATTTTGGATCATTAAAATTGATTTTACAGAGAAAAGAGAAAGGGAGGGGTCAGTAAAGAGCACCGGAGTTGAGCTTTTTGTCATCCAGTGTCTTCAGTAGAAAGAAACACGAAGAAACGATAAAGCCGCTAAATCAAAATGCCATTGATAATTTTAGTTTATCATGCGATTTATTTATTGTTTATTGTAACAGGCCTATTTATGACAAGTGTAATTTGTAGTAAATGAGCAAAACGTTTTGTTGCCAACAATGACAATAGGGGAGTAGTGGTGCAGAGGCTAGAGAAAGTGAGCCTGTGATCGGAAGGTCACTGGTTCAACTCCCCAGATTGACAACATGAACATGATGGGAGGGAAAGGTGAGGCACCCACCTGGAATAATGTGCCCCACCTTGTGCTCTTGAGCAAGGCCCTTAACCCTCGCCATCTGCTCCCCTGTGCACCCTAGATGGCAGCTCTCTGCTCCACACAGAGGGCTGTGGTAGCTCGATGGTCTGTGGTTGCATCAGGAATAGGGCTGGGCGATATCTCGATATTTAAAAAATGTTGAGATTTTTTTTTGCGATATACGTTGAGACTATCTCGATATAAACGATATACATTTATACTTGAAAATCCTCCTGCTGCCTTATTTCTCCCACTCACCCCCATCTTTCTCCCTCACTGAACACAAACCTCAGCAGCCCCCTCCTTCCTGCCTGCAGGAGGTGGGTGGAGACTTTAGCACAACAAGTAAACACGGCAGATATGAAGAGCCGCTAGCTGCTGAGGGAGAAAAACGATGTTCTTTCTGAGCTAGCTTGGATTTAAATTGTCAGATGATGGGCAGAAAAATGATTTCTGTAGACAATACTGAAAATTGTCCCAACGAAAGGTCGGAACTACAAATCTTTTTCACCATTTAAACAGCGGCGTGGAACATGAACCGTGAAGTGGCAGCTCCAAACCATGAGTCTAAGCTTATTTAGCCATGCTGAGCTTTATGAGAAGAGCAGAGAGAGGTGGCAACATTAATAAATCAGCAGCTTTTCTTATCGCTAAAGATACGGTAGTGGCTTCTTTAGCTTCTTTCACAGCTGAGACTGGCGTGTCTTTAGCGATATGATAAGTTGCTGATTTATTAATGTCGCCACCTCTCTCTGCTCCTTTCATAAAGCTCAGCTAAATAAGCTCAGACCAGTGGTTTGTTTTAAGGAAGCAGACTAAAAACACTCAGAGCTGCAACTTCACGGTTCTGAGTGGAGGCTCACTTTACTGCAGTTCACAAACACGCTGACCAACATGAAGGCATCTTTCTGTCTTATCAAGACACTCAAAGCTCTTTACAACACAAAATGTGGCCTCATTTACCCATTCATACAACACTCTACTAGATCTGTACAATGATTAATAAGAGCTTTATCACATTCATACACTGATGGGACACACATCAGAAGCAATGAAGGGTTCAGTGTCTTGCCCAGGAACACTTTAGCATGTGACTGCTGGTAGACTCAAACCTCCAGCTCTCCC
Source organism: Garcialebias charrua (assembly GCA_038048925.1). NCBI lineage: Eukaryota > Metazoa > Chordata > Actinopteri > Cyprinodontiformes > Rivulidae > Garcialebias > Garcialebias charrua. Next base: position 29,228 of record JBBPBX010033208.1, on the reverse strand, counting down.
ATTGAAGGAGACTGCTCTAACCACTCAGCCACAGCCATCCTCAGCTGAAGAGGATTATTATTTAATGTGTAAATAAATGTCTAAAAATAAACTAATGTATGCAAATAGTTTATTTTTTAAACATTTATTTTGTAGAGTTACAGCAGTTTTTTATTACATGTTGGTGTGTGATAACTGGGACAAATCTTTGACTCAGAAATATATTTTTATTATTTTATGGAAAGAAAAATATATTGAGATATACTGTATACCGTATATCGCAATTTATCATAAAAATATTGATCAATTTCGGTCCATATCGTCCAGCCCTGATCAGGAAGGACATCCAGTGTAAAAACAATTGGCAAGTGTCTGAGTGAGATAGTTTGCGAGTTCATAGTTTGTGTACGTTCAGACAGTCTCGGCGGATGAGGACTATTGATTGGCTAAAATAGTGCCAAGCATCAACAGAGGTGTGGGGAGAACAATGACTCCAGGTTCAAAACAAAAAAAAGGTAAAGTTCTTCTCTCTACAACTAAAACCAGTAAGGACGAGAGTTGATGGATACAGTCATTTTGGGGGATAAAATGAGGACACAAAGAGCATTAAATTAAAGTAAAACTAGGCCCTGTGATCATATGCAAATGAGTTGTGCAGAGATATTCTGAACAAATAATCAACTAATTTAGTCATAAACAAAGGCAAGGAATATTTGCTGTTTTTGAATATAATGTTTACAAAAACCCTGACGAGTTTAGGTTACATTAACTCACATGGAATGTGTAGATGTAGAAATTGTGTTAGAAGCATAAAAATTCAAATCGTGTCTTTGATAGCATGTATGGCTTTAAATTCTGACCAGTTTCCCAGTCCCCGCTGATTAAAGAAACATCCCAACAACATGATGCTGCCACTTCTATGCTTCTCTGTAGGGATGGTGTTCTCAGCATGATATGGGATAGGTTTGAACCAGATGTGGTGTAAATTTTATTGGTCAAAACATTCTAGTTCTATCTAAACACAGCACACTAACGTTTGAGGAGTCTTTTCAATGCTTTTTAGCATGGTGGTCTTCTTTGGTGCTTTGTGATATAATCAGGACTTTGAAAAATGTTATACTCCAACCCTGATCTGTACTTCTCCACAACTTTGTCTTTGTCCTGTGTGGAGAGATCATTGGTCTTAATGCTGTCCCCTAGTTGGTGGTTGACGACTTACCTTCATTAATTTAAAGAGTTTTATTAAATAGAAATACATGTATTACTTCTAATCAAATAAAAACCCAGTAAATTTTAAGGGGGCAGGTCAACATAGGAAAACTACGAAGAGATGGAGGGTGGTAACGTGTACCATTTGAGTTGTTTTACTATTCTAACCTAAGAACAAGATTAAAACAGATGAAGTCTTGTAGCAAATTGATTCACTTTAACTGTTTCTTTCTAACTGATTATTTTTTGGCAAATAGACCACATCATACCATACCACACCATACCATACCATACCATAACATACCATGCCATATCATACAGTACAATATACCCCACCATACCATGCCATACCATACCATACAATGCCATACTATACCATGCCAAATCATACCATACCATATCATACCATACCATGCCACATCATACATACCATACCATACCACATACCATGCCATATCATACCATACCATACCATACCATGCCACATCATACATACCATACCACATACCATGCCATATCATATCATACCATGCCATACCACATCATACCATACCATACTTTGGGACTGAGGCTGAGAGGACGCTGGCGTTGTTTTGTTCGCCGCTTCTCCATCTGGATTATTTTTTTCCACAACTTTAGTCATTGTTGTGGATAAATTGTGGCTTCGGATGATGTTTTTTTTGCTGCTCGGGGGACTCTGCTATTTTATATTCCTGCTACTGTGTGACGCCGTGTCTCCCTCCTCAGCTAGCGTGATGCTAAGCTACTCTGCTGGAGAGCTGTTGAGCCTTAATAACAGCAATGTCCATCTGGATCCTCTGGACGTTGCCGTCATCAAAAGGCTGGGTCTTTTTCGACGTCCTCCGTATGTCCACAGAAGCTCCCGGAGAAAGCATATTTTTAATCGGACTGGGTCCACCATACCGGTCATTTGGTCAGCTGGGCGTTCTGGCGCATGGCGCTTACGTCATCAGAGCACTGTGGCTCATGGGATTTGTAGTCCTGACGTGACTACAGCAGTTCCTGCGTCTTCTCGAGCGCAGGATGGAAAACGTGGAGTGGATTTTAACCTTCTCAAGCCTATTAAAAAACACATGACTTCACCTTACCTTAAAATAGAACTTTTCAATGTGCAGTCATTGACTAATAAAGCAAGCCTCATCCAGGAGCACATTCTGGATAAGGATTTGGATATTATGTGCCTTACAGAGACTTGGCATCAGCCGAACAGTTTTTCTGCTCTCAATGAGGCATGTCCTGCTGGATATAAATATCTCCAGAGAGCACGGAGTTTAGGCCGTGGCGGTGGTCTAGCCGTCATTTTTAAAGACCATCTGGACCTTTTACCTGTGACTCTGTCTGAGTTGTCCTCCTTTGAGTGTTTGGCTTTCTCCTCCAAAACACCAAACTCAATGAAAGTGCTCCTCATTTATAGGCCCCCTAAATCTCATCCTTCCTTTTTTGCTGAAATGTCAGAGACTCTGTCAATGTTCTGTTCCACAACCACTAACTTACTCATACTCGGGGATCTCAACATTCATGTTGATACACCTACTAATCATCTAGCTGCTGAATTCCTTCAACTTTTGGACTGTATGGACTTGGAACAACATGTCAAGCTTCCAACACATTCCCGTGGCCACACCCTGGACTTAGTCATTACAAACTATCTAACACTAGAAGTCCCAGAGAAGGGTCATTCAACATTTCTACCTTTGGAACCCAGAGACGGGTCGAGTGACCCGAAGGATTTTAGCTAACATCCTATAATGAGCTGTTAACAGGCGCTTTTGTTTTGTAAATAAGGCCATTACTGGCGCACCACAGGAGGGGGCACACTAATTTGACTAACGCTGCGCTTTTTTGCGCAAGTGAACTTGGCTTCTAAATCCCCCGGTCCCTTTCAGTGGGCTACATATGTTGGTCCGTCACTTGACCTCAGGTCATGTGACCTGTGTTGGTCCGTCAGTTCACCTCAGGTCATGTGACCTGTGTCAGTCCGTCACTTGACCTCAGGTCATGTGACCTGTATCGGTCAGTCAGTTGACCTCAGGTCATGTGACCTATGTTGGTCCGTCAGTTGACTTCATGTTGTGTGACCTGTGCTGGTCCGTCACTTGACCTCAGGTCATGTGACCTGTGTCGGTCCATCAGTTGACCTCAGGTCATGTGACCTGTGTCGGTCCCTCAGTTGACCTCATGTCATGTGACCTGTGTTGGTCCGTCAGTTGACTTCATGTTGTGTGACCTGTGCTGGTCCGTCACTTGACCTTAGGTCATGTGACCTGTGTTGGTCCGTCACTTGACCTCAGGTCATGTGACCTGTGTTGGTCCGTCAGTTCACCTCAGGTCATGTGACATGTGTCAGTCCGTCACTTGACCTCAGGTCATGTGACCTGTGTCGGTCAGTCAGTTGACCTCAGGTCATGTGACCTGTGTCGGTCCGTCAGTTGACCTCAGGTCATGTGACCTGTGTTGGTCCGTCAGTTGACTTCATGTTGTGTGACCTGTGCTGGTCCGTCACTTGACCTTAGGTCATGTGACCTGTGTTGGTCCGTCACTTGACCTCAGGTCATGTGACCTGTGTTGGTCCGTCAGTTCACCTCAGGTCATGTGACATGTGTCAGTCCGTCACTTGACCTCAGGTCATGTGACCTGTGTCGGTCAGTCAGTTGACCTCAGGTCATGTGACCTGTGTCGGTCCGTCAGTTGACCTCAGGTCATGTGACCTGTGTCGGTACGTCAGTTGACCTCATGCCGTGTGACCTGTGTCGATCCGTCAGTTGACCTCATGTCGAGTGACCAGTGTCGTTCCATCAGTTGACTTCATGTCATGTGACCTATGTCGGTCCGTCAGTTGACCTCAGGTCATGTGACCTGTGTCGGTCAGTCAGTTGACCTCAGGTCATGTGACCTGTGTCGGTCCGTCAGTTGACCTCAGGTCATGTGACCTGTGTCGGTCCGTCAGTTGACTTCATGTCATGTGACCTGTGTCGTTGTGTCAGTTGACCTCAGGTCATGTGACCTATGTTGGTACGTCAGTTGACCTCATGCCGTGTGACCTGTGTCGGTCCGTCAGTTGACTTCATGTCGTGTGACCTGTGTCATTTTGTCAGTTGACCTCAGGTCATGTGACCTATGTTGGTACGTCAGTTGACCTCATGCCGTGTGACCTGTGTCGGTCCGTCAGTTGACTTCATGTCGTGTGACCTGTGTCATTTTGTCAGTTGACCTCAGGTCATGTGACCTGTGTTGGTCCGTCACTTGACTTCATGTTGTGTGACCTGTGCTGGTCCGTCACTTGACCTCAGGTCATGTGACCTGTGTTGGTCCGTCACTTGACCTCAGGTCATGTGACCTGTGTTGGTCCGTCAGTTCACCTCAGGTCATGTGACCTGTGTCAGTCCGTCACTTGACCTCAGGTCATGTGACCTGTGTCGGTCAGTCAGTTGACCTCAGGTCATGTGACCTGTGTCTGTCCGTCAGTTGACCTCAGGTCATGTGACCTATGCTGGTACGTCAGTTGACCTCATGCCGTGTGACCTGTGTCGGTCCGTCTGTTGACCTCATGTCGAGTGACCAGTGTTGGTCCGTCAGTTGACTTCATGTCATGTGACCTGTGTCTGTCCGTCAGGTGACAGACAACAATAGGTCAAGCATGTTTTAGAACACAGCAATGGGCCACCTGCATGTGCCGGCACGCACCGTATATACATGCGCCAAGGACAAGGAGCAAAATAATTTATTTGACAGAACATCAAAGTTACAGGATATTTAGCACAGCAGAATGAGACAATTTCATGCATAAAACTGTTCTGGAGCAGACAAAGCTTTCCGTTCAGTGGATGTCCCAAAATGTTCAACTGTGAGATAACTTCAGGGTTTGTTATGTGTGAATTCAGGTCAGGGCCTCTCTTCTGACTCAGGGGGGAAGTGCAAGCAGAGTCTTACCAACATTGGAATGCAGTTTGTGCAGTCTTGTGTGGTGGGGGTTTCTGAGTTGTGTGCACGCATATTTATAACAAAAGGCAGTTAATGGCCCACTAATGTGGACCCATTAATGGTTGGTTTGGACTAAGGGTCTTTTGACCCTCTTTCAGGACTTCTGGGGGGAGGTCGAAAATCCTGGGACTTCTAGTGCTAACTGTGCATCATCTCTCAGCATATGACATGGGTGTATCCGATCACAAAGTCATCTACATGGAGCTTCCTTTCCTGAACAGTACCATCAAACCAAAGCGACAAATTTCTTTTAGAAATCTGAAAAATATCAACCCTGAACTTCTAGCAGCTGATCTTAAGGTCCTCGTTCCTGTCTCCATTCCAGCTTCCCTCAATGCAGTGGACTTCTACAACATCAGCCTCTCCAGCATCTTAGACCAACATGCTCCTGTCAGAGAGAGGACAGTTGCCTTTTCACGCTCAGCTCCCTGGTTTACCCCAGAGCTGAGGAAAATGAAGACAGCTGGTCGAGTGCTTGAGAGACGCTTCTTGGCTTCTGGTCTGCTAGCTCACAAGCTAGCTTATACAGAGCATCGTAAGATGTATGCTAGGTCCCTCAAAAACTCTCGAACTTTATTTTACTCATCTATAATTTCTGATAACCCTGGTAACTCCAAAATACTTTTTTCAACCATCACTCACCTCCTTCAGCCACGTACAACCTCACTCACTGACTCCACTAATGATCTTTGTAATAAATTTATCTCCTTTTTCCAAAACAAGATCCAAAAAATCAGATCAGCCATCACCTCTTCACCCCCTGCCCTTTCTCCGGCTGCAAATGTACAGCTTGAGAACCCTCCTCCCCTCAGCTTTTTCCCAGAGGTCTGTGTGAAGGAAGTTGAAGCCACTGTCAGGGCAATGAAACCCTGCACATGTGCTCTTGACCCCTTCCCAACAGTCCTGGTCAAGGCTAACATTGCCTCTCTCAGTTCACTTATCACCACTATAGTTAATCAGTCTCTCCAATCTGGTCATATTTCCCCTGTCTTGAAGTCCTCTATAATTAAACCTCTTCTTAAAAAACCTACCCTCGATCCTCATGACCTGGCAAATTACAGACCCATTTCCAACCTTCCCTTCCTCGCTAAAGTTTTGGAGAAATTAGTCTCGGTTTATCTACAAGAACATCTACATGACAATAATATACTGGATAAATTTCAATCAGGTTTTCGAACAGCACATAGCACTGAAACAGCTCTTGTCCGGGTCACAAATGACCTGTTGGTCACTGCAGACCGTGGTTCCTCCTCTCTCCTTATTCTCCTTGATCTTTCGGCAGCCTTTGATACGGTTGATCATTACATTCTGCTCCAACGCTTACAGCAGTTTGCAGGACTTACTGGCACTGCCCTGGAGTGGTTCCGATCATACCTGACAGACAGAACAGAGTCTGTCTCCATCGGGCGTGCCAAGTCATTGAGCCATCCTGTTTCTTGTGGTGTGCCCCAGGGATCAGTTCTGGGACCCCTCCTTTTCAACCTATACATGGTACCACTTGGGTGTATTATCAGCAGCTATGGGGTCTCATTCCATTGCTATGCTGATGATACTCAGCTGTATCTTAAACTGGGTAGCAATGTGTCTGAGACCCCATCTACATCATCTTCTTCAGCTTCTCCATTTTCTCCACTTTCTTCTCTTTCCACACTCACAGCGTGTCTGGAGGAGATAAAGGCATGGATGCGGCAAAATTTCCTTCACCTTAACAGTTCAAAAACAGAAGCAATTCAAATTGGTACATCACATCAAATTCAACAACAAAAAATCCTCAGTATCACTTTTTCTGGCCAGAACATCTCTCTTTCCAATACAGTCACCAATCTTGGTGTTATTTTTGATCCACAACTCACCTTTGAAAGCCATATAAAGCATATCTGTAAAACTTCTTTTTTTCATCTTCGAAATATTGCAAAGCTTCGGTCTACACTGTCCTTCACTGATGCAGAAAAGCTCGTCCATGCCTTTGTCTCCTCCAGACTGGATTACTGCAATGCACTTCTCTTCGGGATTCCTGGCAAGAACATACAAAAACTACAGTATGTCCAGAACAGCGCTGCCAGGGTCCTGATGAGAGTGCGTAAGTATGAACACATCACTCCTGTACTGCGTTCACTACACTGGCTTCCTGTTTCTGCCCGGATCACGTACAAAATTTATCTGCTCACCTTCCAGTGCCTGTACGGTAATGCACCATCCTATTTAAAAGAACTTCTCACTCCTCACTGTCCTTCCCGCACTCTCCGCTCTTCCAACACCCATCTTCTTCTCACTCCCAGGTCTCGGTCTCGCACAATGGGAGACCGGGCTTTCTCCTGCGCTGCCCCTCGGCTGTGGAACGCCCTGCCCTCATATCTGAGGGCCCCACAGACCGTGACATGTTTTAAAAAAGGTCTTAAAACCTTTCTTTTTATCCAGTTTTTTAAATAATTAATTGTGCTTTTGTTTTTTATTGCACCCAGTTTTTTGAGTATTTTATCTGCATTTTGTGAATTTTAAGTTTTTGATGCAATTATCTGTGAGGCTCCATCCTCTTGGTTGTTCCTCTTCTTTGTTGAATTTATGGTTGATTTTTATCTTGATTTTATTTTTCATTGTAGCACTTTGAGATCTGTTTGATGTAAAGTGCGTTATAAATAAAAGTTATTATTATTATTATTATACTATACCACATCATACCATACCATAATACTGTATACCACATCATACCATACCATACACCATACCATACCATATCAAACCATACCATACCATACCATACTGTAACGTACCATACAATACCATCCCATCCCACATCATACTATACCATATCATACCATACCACACTATACTGTAACATACCACACCATACCATACCATCCCACATCATACTATACCATACCATACCACACCATACTGTAACGTACCACACCATACCATAACACATCATATTATACCATATCATACCATACCATAACATCCCACATCATATTATACCATATCATACCATACCACACCATAATGTAACGTACCACACCACACCATACCATACCATCCAACATCGTACTATACCATATCATGCCATACCACACCATACTGTAACGTACCACACCATACCATACCATACCATCCAACATCGTACTATACCATATCATGCCATACCACACCATACTGTAACGTACCACACCATACCATACCATACCATCACACATCATACTATACCATACCATACCATACCATACCACACCACTCCACACCACACCACACCATACCATACCATACCATAACATAACATACCAGAGTAGATGTACCATGGAGTCAACTGTTTACTCCATTACACCTTCATTACATCTTTATAATGGACCAGTTTGTACCATAAAAATAGAATTGTAATGTACCAAACAATAGGATACTGCACCTTATATAGTATCACACTATGCTATACTATACTATGCTATTCAGTGAGGCTTTTTTCACTGCAGCGGGGCTAGACTGTGATTAGATAATAGTTGTCCTTTATGCCTGTTTGAGAAGCCGTTGTGCTGTAGAGAGTTGCATTCAGAAGAGACTGTGTTCAGACAAGCTTGCACTGATTTCTTACGTAAGCCAATCATCAACAAAGATCGGCCAAAAAGGCTGAACTCTAGATGCACACATTTGCACACTCAGTTTCTTAACCTTGGCAAAGCTGAAAAACAAAGAAGGAGGGATGTTTTGCCGGTTGACAAAAGCACGGTAATTGCTGAGGGCACAAATATAGCTTTCTGGATTTTTAAAGGTCCTTTTAGATGCAGAACTCATTTTTTGTTGGGGGTGGGGGTGTTAGTTGGCTTGTATTTGCAGATGGCCTAACCTCATATTGTAAGTGTTGTTATAATTTTTGTAACAAATAAACCAACCCAAAGCAAGGAAGGATGCAAAAATGACTCGTTCACTCTCACTGTCATGACATTTGGAGATACTGTATTCTATAACAGACACTTGTTGATCGGCGCTGAATGTTCCTTAGTGACACATTTTCAGCTTGTCATTTGCCAGAATGACTATACAGTACTAATGTCTGTTGTGCTCTTTGTGATTTTAAAAATAATCACAAGCAAACAAGCCCTTCTACATATAAATAACCAAATATTTTCATTAACGTGAGAAAACAAGCTGAATATGATGAGATAAAAAGATTATCTCAAGAAACGAGTGAACAAACTGGACATGTTCATGCTCAGCATCAACCCTTATATTTCAAATTAAACTGTTTTTGAGTCTCAGAAGGAAGCAATAAGGGTTTCCATTGATGAAGCCATGATTAATCACTTGGTTGTAGCCCCCATCTACAGTACTGTATTTAATTATTTTAAAAAGTCCAAAAGGCAGAAAAAGTTATTCATGCAAAGAAATCCTTAGTTCTCTGGGTATTCCTGACGTCATCAGATTTTTTCGACAAAAATGTTGATTTATATTTAAAAGGGCATTAAAGGAGCTCATTAAATAAATAAATAAATAAATAAAAAATGCAATACTGAGCACCATGCATTATTATTATTTATATTTTATAGTTTTTATTTAATTCAGCAAGAACTGGGTTTTTAACAACTACATGTACCGGTATGAGTATTTTGAAATTATTTTGTTCACACAACATTCTATTTGCATGTGACAGAAAGGCAAATGCAGGAAAAGAAAGTGTAGATGGATCAGTAGTCGTAGAACAGTTGGCTCCATGCACCATCCAACATCATCGTCGTATGATCTTGGTGCCAATTGTTAGCAAAATGGTCATCTTTTTGAGATACATACTTACAATTATTGTGAAATCCATTATTTTTTGCTAAATTTTGACAAACGTTAAATAATATGTTTTGTTTGATGCTTACGTTTAGATTCTTTCAGTTCTCCAGTAGTAACCATTCACACATTGCATGACGTGAAATATGAAGGGCTGCCAACGAGACACCTACTCCATATTGAATGTGTTATGAAGAGGTTTTTTTGATGCTAGAGATGAGATCCTCTGTAGAATTTTGTTTACTGTTCTGAAACTAAGACAACGATCAACGTTGTACTTTTGCTGTAAAGGTCTTCTAAAACGCAAATGCAACCAAAAATAATTTTCAGGCAATAGGAAACAATGTGTGCAGGAAAAATAGATATTTATGATCAGGTTATACATATTTCAGAAGCTGTGTTTGTTCTCTCGCTGAACAGCACTGCATGTGTTTTTTTTCAATGAATTTTCTTTTTGTTCCTAAAACCTCAAATTTATTCTTTGAACCAGATCTGTGTAGGCGGAGACGCGGTGGTAGACCGCTGCCTTCCTTGAACTTTCATACGAACACACGTACAGCTGGGACTAATGGTTTGAATTAAGTGTAAAGATCCACAGCAGCCTCTTTGGGGGATGCTCAGACTGAGTGATGTGGAGGTTTGCTCCAGGGCTTTCCATAACTTTATTAATCGTCTGATGTCTTCAATAAGAGCCGTCTGTCTCGAGTCATTCGGGGCTTTTCAGTGTTTAATAAAAGATTCTTTAATTAAAAGCCTTTTTTTTATAGGAAAGCATATTGCCCACGGCCTTTCACGGTGGAGTTTTAAACTTTGTTCAAAGATGATGGAGTTGGGCTAAACTTTGAAAATAACATGCACAGTCTCGTGTGACGTCACAAAATCTTGCACTCAGAGTTGTGAATGACTCTATACCATGCCAAACTTTATTTCAGTATCCATAAAATTGACTTATGTTAGAGCTTGTTTTGTGTTTAGGGTGGCGCAGTGGAGCAGTTGGTAGAGCTGCGGCCTCTCAGAGAGAAGGTCGCTGGATCGAATCCCGGTCTGGGGGCATTTCTGGGTGGAGTTTGCATGTTCTCTCTGTGCATGGGTTTTCTCCAGGTACTCCAGTTTCCTCCCACAGACCAAAAACATGCATGTTAGACTTATTAGTAACTCTAAATTGTCTCTAGGTGTGAGTGAGAGAGTGAATGGTTGTTTGTCTCTATAGCCGTTTACGCATTGGCCAGCCCTCCCCGGCTCTCCCAGCTTCTAACCCGGGTTCGGCGTCTTCGCATTTACCTTTTCCGCCCGGGATCCACCCTTGTTCTGGAACCATCTTCACCGTGGTTCTTATCGGGCCGAGCCCGACAGAGCTAGTTTCACGTCATGTACTGCTCTCATTTGATTCGTTGTTTGCAGCAGGGGCGGGACTCATTCAAACAACCTCAGCGCGAGGGTTGAATTTCATTCAAATTTAACTACAGAAACGAGAAACCCCTAAAACAATTGTTAGCTGAATTAGTGTTTCTGAGTTAAATTTTTGTTAATAACTGATCACAAATCAGCTTATGTTACAACGTAAATAACACGAAGCGCACACCCATTTCCGCCTTTCAGCGCGACCTGAATGTCATTAAACAATAACTAATATTGTCTAACTGTTGCGCGCAGCCAGGGTTTTAAAATATAACGAATAATCTCTAACTTTTACGTGCAGCTAAAATGTCAGGAGGAGTGATTCCTATATGGGGAAGTTGGACACCTGAAAATTCAGTCCGTCCGAATAGCTCAACGAGTTAATGCATTGTCGTTTTGACCGGGAGAAGTGGGTTCGCTTCCCGCCTGGGACAAAGTTATTTATTTTTTTATTTTTTTATTGGAGTAAATAAAAAGGAGTTTGTTAACCAAACAAACTCCTTTTTATTTAAAAGAAAATGTGAATAAAGAAAAAAAAAGTAAAATAACTTTATCCCAGGCGGGAAGCGAACCCACTTCTCCCGGTCAAAACGACAATGCATTAACTCATTGAGCTATTCGGACGGACTGAATTTTCAGGTGTCCAACTTCCCCATATAGGAATCACTCCTCTTGACATTTTAGCTGCACGTAAAAGTTAGAGATTATTCGTTATATTTTAAAACCCTGGCTGCGCGCAACAGTTAGACAATATTAGTTATTGTTTAATGACATTCAGGTCGCGCTGAAAGGCGGAAATGGGTGTGCGCTTCGTGTTATTTACGTTGTAACATAAGCTGATTTGTGATCAGTTATTAACAAAAATTAAACGCAGAAACACTAATATATATATATATCCAGCTAACAATTTTTTTTTGCCGAGTCTCCTCTCTTAAAACACGAACACTCCACCCACGTGAAGAGAGCACCCCACCCACTTCCAGAGAACTGCCCACCCACTTCAAGGCGGCTCTGCGGCAAATGCGTAATGAACGCGGGTGGCCCAGAGCCACCCAGGGGAGCCCCGGGCCATTGAGGGCTGGCCAATGCGTAAACGGCTTATGTGTCCCTGTGATGGACTGGAGACCTGTCTAGGGTGTCCCCCGCCCCTCGAACAGTGACTGCTGGACATGGGCACCAGTGACCCCCATGACCTGAAAAGGAAGAAGTGGGTATAAGATAATGTATGGATAAAACCTTTTGACTGAGGCAGCCATTTTGAATTAGATTTAAAAGTTAATCAGTTGTAGATATACCGTACATACATTGAATGAGTACTTTAAAAAATTCATTAAAATCCATTCACTGATTCATGTAATGTTTCATTAACAATGCTAGTAAACCAAACAACACTGTTTCTGTCTCAGGTCTACTTCATATTTTTCATCTTTCAGAAATTTATTGACAAGAACAAAATGTGTAGAACTTGTCAAACATTGAGCAAAATACTCACAGTTCTAGTACTGAGCGAAGGAGAGTACTGACCATCTGTGTACTTTTATATTAATCTTCTAAAGCACTTTATCTTTTGTAGCTGTAAATACGGATTTTTAGCAACAACAAAAAAAACACGATGAATTTGTCAATAATTATTTAACTTTTCTTCTAATATTTGAACTTTCCATTCTCACGTGTGCTTTTTATTATTATTTTTTTATGTGTCCTTTACTCATGCAAGGCTAATCAATATAACACAAGTGTTCAACAACAAACTGTTTAAAAGCAAAGAGCCCTAATTGTAGCTGCCACTTTTGTGATTTAGGATCATTAATTCATGTTTTTGCTTAAAAATGATTGTATTCCCTCAATTTGGACTTAAGGTGAATTAAGTTTGCTCACTCCAAGTCCTCCAGCAGACAAACTCTCTAAGAGGTTTCAGGTGCAGAGACCTGTGCTGCTGCTCATTGTGCTCACCTTTATACTCCTTCATTGTCACTGGTCCAGTTGGGATAAACGTGGGAACTATAGTTTACAATTTATCATCCTTGCAAAATAAATGATGATATCAGATCCTCATCCTCTTGGTTGTTTTTCCATTTGTTATTCCACAAAGGTGTAATGGGTTGTTGGTACAGAGAACAATGGACTTTGTCATTAAAAAGCATTAACAGAAAACAAATTGGACCATAACTACCAAGTGTTGGTGTAATATATATATATACAGGTAGCCCTCGAGGTACGTCAGGGATTGGGACCTACGTGTGTGACTTAGGTCGATGTTGTCGTACCTCGCGGACCAAAAACACCTGCCTGTCGTAGGTCCGCGTTTCTGACATAGGTCGCGGCTATACCGCTAACGGAGCGCCGCACACATATTTAATGGCATGAGACTGAACAAGCAGACATACTAAGGCCATAAACACGCACAGAACTGCACAGTAAATGAATACTGTACTGTACAATAAATAAAAAATATAATGTCTTACTTTGAGCCGGTGTCCCCCGACTGCCAGGCGGACATTTGCGGCGAGCTCCCGGCCGCAGATGGCCCCTCCGCGGCATGTCGGCTCGGTGTCTTCGCCTGTGTTAGCTGCTCTGTTAGCTGCTGTCGTTAGCATGTCGGGCGGCGTTGTGGCCGCCGATCGCGGGGCGATCCGCGGCTGCTCCTCCGGACCTGAGACGTCCACAGAGTTGACCGAGTGTTTCCAGCTAATTTATCCGTATGAGGCAACCCTGATCGGGCACACGGAGCCAGCTGACAGTAGCCTCTGGAGCTCCATTGACCGCAGTACAGTTGTAAAATGGCGACCGGAAGTGGCGACCGGAAACGACCGGAAGTTGCGTAAATACGATAAATTTCTAATCCATCCATCCATCCATTTTCTTCCGCTTATCCGGGGTCGGGTCGCGGGGGTAGCAGCCTAAGTAGGGAGGCCCAGACTTCCCTCTCCCCAGCCACTTGGAGCAGCTCCTCTGGGGGAATCCCAAGGCGTTCCCAGGCCAGCCGAGAAACATAGTCCCTCCAGCGTATCCTGGGCCTTCCTCTGGGTCTCCTCCCGGTGGGACATGCCCGGAACACCTCACCAGTGCGTTAATGGAGAGGACGCTGGCGTGATGTTGTGATGTTCGCCGCTTCTCCACGCTGAAAAGTTGTTTTACTGTTGCTATTTTTAATTTTTGGACATTTATCTGGACTTATTTTGTTCAGTGGTTTTTTAATTTTTTATCAAGGACTTTACGGACAGCTTGGTTAGTACTTCCTAACCGGAATATTGGGCTGTCTGCCTCCTGTCAAACTCCAGCACAAACCTTGCACAAACTTTGCTTGGAGAACTACGTGGCTGCAGTTTTTTGTTTTGCTTACCTGCTGCTTCTGTCAACCTCCTGTGTCGTCTGGACCGTTCTGGACTTTCTCCTGTGCTCCTCTTCGAGTCATGCTCATTCAAGTTACATCTCACTGCTTCCTGGTTATTTCTCTCGGAGCCGTGGGTCTGCTGTTAGCGGCTAGCTCTGTGCTAGCTTCCCCCAGTTTGGCTGCCGTGATGTTGACCTACTCCGCTTCGCAGCTGCTTGGACTTAACAACTGCTCCATTCCACCTTCTGTTCCCATCATCAAACAACTGGGACTTCTGCGTAGACCTCGTTACATCCATAGAAGCTCTCGAAAGAAATCCGTTTATTCTCGCTCTGAATTGATTCCGTCCGGGAGACGTGTCGCACCTCAACTACGTCATCAGAACGCTGCGTCTGTAGTCCCTTGTAGTCCGCAGCGCACGAGGTGGCAAGGAAAACGTGGAGTGGATTTCAGTCTGCTTAAACCGGTTCAAAAAGCTCCTACACCAACTAGCATTAAAATAGAACTTTTCAATGTACAATCACTATCCAATAAATCATGTCTAATTCATGATCACATTCTGGAGAAAAACTTGGACTTCATGTGCCTCACAGAAACCTGGCATCAACCAGACGTGTTCAGTTCTCTGAATGAAGCTTGTCCATCTGGATACAGTTATCTGCAGAGAGCCCGCAGCACTGGCCGCGGTGGTGGTCTGGCTGTAATTTACCGCAGTAATTTAAAATTGTCACATCTGTCTTCTCATAATTTTTCTTCTTTTGAATGTTTGGCCTTCAACTTCAAAGCCCCACTCCTGATGAACGTTATATTGATTTATAGACCTCCCAAACCACATGTTTCATTTAACTCAGAAATACATGACCTCCTCACTTTTTTCTGCACCTCCCCTGTAAAAACTATTTTTCTTGGCGATCTAAATATCCACATGGACAATTCCTCTTCCTCTCTGGCTACAGATTTGAAGTCTCTTTTGGAATCTCTCAACCTCACCCAACATGTGGACGCCCCTACGCACAACAGGGGGCATACTCTGGATTTGGTGATTACAGACACTGTACTTAATAACTTGTCTGTATATGACCTGGGTGTCTCAGACCACAGGGTCATCTCCCTGGAAGTGCCTTCAACTTCGCCTGCTTCTAACCCAAAACGACCTATCCAGTTCCGTGACTATAAAAACATTTCCCCTGAGGTTTTGTCTGCTGATCTTCACACCCTGACCGCTGTCAATCACTCATCTGCAGATGACTCTGTGGATTATTACAACCAATCTCTCCAGGAGCTTCTGGACCTACATGCTCCCCTGAAGTCAAGACTGGTGTCTTTCTCCCGTTCAGCCCCCTGGTACACTGATGAGCTGCGCAGGATGAAGGCAACTGGCCGTGCTATTGAGAGACGTGTAAAATCATCTGGTCTCTCTGTGCATAAGCAAGCGTACAAAGAACATCAGAAAGCGTACGCCTATTCGCTTAAAGAAGCACGCTCCAAATATTATTCCAACATCATCAACACCTGCCCTGGAAACTCTAAACAGCTCTTCTCCACAATAACTCATCTGCTTAATCCCATTAAACAAACTCATGAGGACTCTGTTCAAAAA
>JBBPBX010033208.1:0-12685 GCA_038048925.1 Garcialebias charrua | reverse complement strand
TAAAGTTACTAACCAGAGATGATTTTTATCAGCTTTTTTTAAATAATACAAATATTTAAATGTAAAGTTTTTAAATGTGCACATAAAAGTCCTAAGTGTGTATGATTGTATAGTTTGATAAGGTCACACCAGACAGCGTGGTTGGATGATATTGGTGCAATATATAACAGACAAGCAGATTTTGACAGATTTTGATTTAGAGTCTGAAGCGATTCCACACGGGGATGAAATGTGTCTCAGTCTTTTATGTGATTTATAAGAAGGACAAAGAGGCAGGTCTATTACAGCGCTGTTCATTTGGATCAATTGTAACAGCTTAAGACATTGATATGCCATCAGCTGTTGCTGATTCGTGTTTCGTAATTTGACGCAACATCAATCTGCTCGTTTATGACATGCTTGCAGCCCATCTGCTTTTTCTGATACTTTGAATTAAGGGGAAGTGGTATGGGTCATAGTGGCACAGTAGGTTAGACTGGATGCATGCATGGGTTTTCTCCGGGAACTCCGGTTTCCTCTCAGATCAAAAACATGCATGTTAGTCTGATTGGTAACTCTAAATTGTCCCTAGGTGTGAGTGAGTGAATGGTTGTTTGTCTCTGTGTCCCTGTGATGGACTTGTGATCTGTCCAGGGTGGCCCCTGCCTCTCGCACAATGACTGCTGGAGATGGACACCAGTGACCCCCATGACCCAGATAGGAATTACTGGGTAAAGCTAATGGATGGATGGTTATAACAGGGGTAAGAGCAGGAAATTGAATTCAAGCTAAATGCCCCTTTTCTGAATTCTGAAGGCCAATCTGGTCATCTCTGACACTATGAGTATTTTTATGGTTTCCTACATTTAGCCTGAGCTGAGTTGTAAAAATATTGGTTACCAATGAACAAGCAAGCCTGTTTTAGTGTCCTTGGTCTACTGGCAGCAGAAAAACTGGAACACTGGGATGCATCACCCCCCCAGCTTTAATGTGACCTGACCGTCCCTGTTTCATCCCAGTGGTGAGGCCTGTCTTCCCACTATCCCTGCACCAATAGGCCCAGTTTTTGCTGCACTTTGTGTGTGACAGGATTGGGTCACATGGCTGCACTGGATGACTTGTTGCGATCGTGCTGAGGTTGGCACATTTAATTGTGAAAGACTGGGTCGGGTGAGGGGTGCAAGAGGAATTCTCCCAACGTGCTCCTCTGCAACACAGCCCTCCCTGTGTTCAGCTCGTGGCTGACCTGTTTACTGACCACGTTAGCAGACAATTAAAGATGGTACAGTAACAGAAAAGGCGGCAGCAATGTGCTTTGTCTGTAACAGAGAAAACTTCTGGGTAAATGTTGACACAAGCTGTTTTAAATGTTTTAGTCAATTATCCAACATCAAATTCTCCTAGTGGCTTTCTATAATTCATTCATTCATTCAACCTTTATTTATACAGGCTAGCCTCGTTGAGTCACCGGGACTCATTTACAAGAGGGACCTGTCTCACTCACACCAAACAACCATCCACTCTCTCACTCACACCTAGGGTCAATTTAGAGTCACCAATCAGCCTAACATGCATGTTTTTTGGTCTGTGGGAGGAAACCGGAGTACCCGGAGGAAACCCACGCATGCACGGGGAGAACATGCAAACTCCACCCAGAAAGGCCCCGACCGGGATTTGAACCGGCAACCTTCTCGCTGAGAGGCAGCAGCTCTACCAGTTGTGCCACCGTGCTGCCCAATAATAATGTCATAATCGTGTAAATAATGGATTTATTACCCATAATTCAACTTCCCTAGAAGGCATGTCAAAGCTACAACATGCCAAATACATAACTTAAAAAGACTGAAATATAAACAGTTAAAAGTTTTATGGTGTTTGCTTGTTTTGGTTCAAAATATCAGCAGGTAAATAAAAATGATCACACTGATGATGATTTTGATTTGATTTGATTTGATGTTTATTCATTCATTTTAAAAGAACAATAAAAGACAGTTTCATCAGATACAAGAATACAAGTAGGATAAAATGAAGGGAGCAGAAAGAAGATGAAATCTTATTATATCTGCCCCTTATTTCACAGTTTGTTCAACCAATGTTAACCTTCAAGCTACATCACAAAATGAATAATTCTACTTAATTTTACTAACTGTAATACACAAACTACATCACAAAATGAATAATTCTACTTAATTTATCTAGCTGTAATACACAAACTACATCACAAAATGAATAATTCTACTTAATTTTCTAACTGTAATACACAAACTACATCATTCTAACTGTAATACACAAACTACATCAGAAAATGAATAATTCTACTTAATTTTTCTAACTGTAATACACAAACTACATCACAAAATGAATAATTCTACTTAATTTATCTAACTGTAATACACAAACTACATCACAAAATGAATAATTCTACTTAATTTTTCTAACTGTAATACACAAACTACATCATTCTAACTGTAATACACAAACTACATCAGAAAATGAATAATTCTACTTAATTTTTCTAACTGTAATACACAAACTACATCATTCTAACTGTAATACACAAACTACATCAGAAAATGAATAATTCTACTTAATTTTTCTAACTGTAATACACAAACTACATCACAAAATGAATAATTCTACTTAATTTTTCTAACTGTAATACACAAACTACATCATTCTAACTGTAATACACAAACTACATCAGAAAATGAATAATTCTACTTAATTTTTCTAACTGTAATACACAAACTACATCACAAAATGAATAATTCTACTTAATTTTTCTAACTGTAATACACAAACTACATCACAAAATGAATAACTCTACTTAATTTTTCTAACTGTAATACACAAACACACTAAGCTACATCATCAGTCAACATTAGTGTAATATGATGATGCTGACGATAAGAGAATATCTGATTAAAACCTCTTCAGAGCAGTGTAGATTGGGCCTAATAATTGTTTTACTTTCACGAGTGTTTAGTGTGCATCCTTGTGCTTTTAGCTGTGTTGTTTGCTTTGTATGGGTTGCACAGTGGTGCAGTTAGCACTGTTCACAGCAAGGTCACAGGTTTGACAGGAGTTTACATTTTCTCCAGGTGCCTGCATAGGATTTTTTTTCTTCCTTAAAACATACACGTCATGTTAATGTATTACTTTAAACTGCAACTATGAGTGAGTGTGATATTTGTCTTTCTCATTTGTCACTAAGAGGCTGTTCAGACTTGTTGCAAATTTCTTATGAGAGTTGACTGAAAGTTGTCAGCTCTGTTTACGCTTGATGAAAATGATCAATGCCACAACTTGTGATTCAATTACCTACACTGTATACTATGCAGACACACGCACAGAGACCATGGCAGCTATGTGAACAGTAAAAGCACATTTACAATGCTTAGTGATGTCACAGAGCTGAAGGTCAGAGCAAAGATTTTAACCAGTAAAAATTCCCGGTGCAGTCACAGCCGTTAGCCATTCTCCACACAGTTTCACTATGAATTTAACATCAGCAATGTCTAATAAGGCAATAAAACACAATGCTGCTCAGACAGTCCTCTGATCCACACAGGAAGTTAAAGCAGCTCCAAAAACAACCAAAACACACATACCATACCATTTTTATTATTAAAATGTACACAAAATAAACATTTATATCTGAATACATTTGATAAACAGTTTAATTGAACTTTCAGCCAACAACAATAATAAAAAAGCTGCAGCTTCAGATTATTCCCAAGGATGGTTATTAAATTATCTGGCAGCTGAGCAGACTTTTTTTTTTTACCCTGAGATGACGACTCTGCTGCTTCTATGAAGTCATGCGAGTTCAACAACACATTCTATAGCGTGGATCAGGACTATTAAACATAAGCAGATAAAAGAGGTCCAAACCACATCCAGATGTGGTTTCAGTTCAGTTTATTTTTATAGCTCCACGTCACAACACAAGTCATTTCAAGGCAACCATCACATTTCATTTTAAATGACATCCAGTAAAAGTTTTCTATCTAAGGAAGCCAGCAGATTGCGGTGACTTCACTTTGTTGCAATCTCCAATCCTGAGCAGCACACTGGTGAATGTGCAGTCTAAAGTCTGGATGGATGGATGGATGGATGGATGGATGGATGGATGGATGGATGGATGGATGGAGGATGTAAGGATGTATGTTTGGATGGATGGATGGATGGTTGGAAGTATGTTTGTATGGATTGATGGATGGATGGATGGATGGATGGATGGATGGAAGTATGGATGGAAGTATGTTTGTATGTATGGATGGATGGATGGATGGATGGAAGTATGTTTGTATGGATGGATGGATGGATGGAAGTATGTTTGTATGTATGGATGGATGGATGGATGGATGGATGGATGAAAGGATGGAAGTAGGTTTGTATAGATTGATGGATGGATGGATGGATGGATGGAAGTATGTTTGTATGGATGGATGGATGGATTTATGGATGGATGGATGGATGGATGGATGGATGATGAATGTATGGATTTATGGATGGATGGATTGATGGATGGATGGAAGTATGTTTGTATGGATGGATGGATGGATGGCTGGCTGGATGGATGGATGGATGGAAGGATGGATGGATGGATGCAAATATGTTCATATAGATGGATGGATGGATGCAAATATGTTTGTATAGATGGATGGATGGACAAATGGACCATCAGATGGAGGGATGGATAGATCAATGGATAGTTTGATGGATGATGGATGGATGGATGGATGAACAAATGGATGGATGGATGGATGAGTGGACAGATGGATGATGGATGGAAGGATGAATGAATGGAAAAATGGATGGATGGACAGGTGGATGGATGGGTGGACAGATGGACAGAATGATGGATGGATGGATGGATGGATGGATGATGGACAGATGGATGGATGGATGGATGTTTGATGGATTGATGGATGTTTGATGGATGATAGATGGATGGATGGACGGACGGATGGACAATGGATGGATGGATGATGGATGGGCAGACAGATGTAAGGATGGATGGATGGATGGATGGCTGGGTGGATGGATGGATGGAGGGATGTTTGATGGATGGGCAGACAGATGTAAGGAGGGATGGATGGATGGATGGCTGGGTGGATGGTTGGATGTTTGATGGATTGATGGATGGTTTGATGGATGATGGATGGATGGACGGACGGACGGACAGAACGATGGATGGATGGATGATGGATGGGCAGACAGATGTAAGGAGGGATGGATGGATGGATGGATGGATGGGCAGACAGATGGATAGATAGATGGATGGATGGAGTCATGTGTTCCACTCCATCTAAACGTTGTGAACAGTTTCTCTGCATGCAGCCTCAGATGATGTGGTTTTATACAATAAGCACATTTTGTTGCTCTCTGTGAATTTTAACCTTCCTTTCTTCATCTTGTACTGATCATCTTCTTTGTCTTGTACTGATCATCTTCTTCATCTTGTACTGATCATCTTCTTCATCTTGTACTGATCATCTTCTTCATCTTGTACTGATAATCTTCTTCATCTTGTACTGATCATCTTCTTCATCTTGTACTGATCATCTTCTTCATCTTGTACTGATCATCTTCTTCATCTTGTACTGATCATCTTCTTCATCTTGTACTGATCATCTTGATATTCAGCCTAAACATTTCAATTCTTTAGAAGAAACCAAAACAGCAGCTCCACGGTGCACATGTCTTTTACAGGAAAAAAGAGAAAAAGATGGAGGAAATAAAAAGTGAACATAAAGACCCTTACATCCTGTCTACTCCTTTTTATGTTTTGTTCAATTTATTTTTAACTTGTGTTCTTCAAAATCCAGACAAAACAAACATTTACATGGAGAATGTTTTTGATAAATATGGCTTCTCACCAGGCACACCAACAAATATAGACATGTCTCTGCTGTTTAAGGGTGCTATGTGTAACTTTCTGTAGAGTGCAGAACTTAGAAAAATTTTCAACAGGCAAAGCATTCTGATCCCTCCCCCTCAGAGCCATATATGGCTCTGAGGGGGAGGCTCTGCTGAAATTCAAATTTAAGCTCTGTTTTTATTGGCTGGTTACAAACTCTGTTTTTATTGGCTGGTTACAAACTCTGTTTTTATTGGCTGGTTAACGGCGGGTCACTCTGTGTTTTTAGTGTTTTTATAAATGCTGATAGAGAAGCAAGGGGACTATAGTTTTTTTCAGAGATTACTTTGTCTGTCAGTAGATAGTGACAGAGTGAAGAAATATGTTAAAAATATATTGTTAGAAAAGTTACAGACTGCATTACAACGTTACATAGTGCAGAGTAGCACCGAACAAACCAAAGTGTTCATTTTTTAAGTTTATCGACACATGTGCCCTGCAGCTGGCAGACTGTCCCTCTCATTATTTTAATATTTAATGATGCACTTGGTTCAGCTCAGTGCTTTTGTTAAAGGACATTTGGCTTACAACCAAACAGAGCGCGTCCCAGACTCACCCAGCAAACCAGAGTAATCCTGACAGGGAATTAAACATTAGCTCTGTTTCACTGTGTTGCCATACAAAGCTACACACTCACAGACTGTCAGTCGGCTCTAGATTTACAGTAAAAGACGCTCTTGTTTATAATTTATTGTGTTACAGAAGACACAGAGGAAGCACAACCCCACTTATCCAGACAGAGTAAACAAAATTATTGTGCTAACAGACAAATAGGCAATTTTTTTTGTATTTGTTTTTAGTTTGCACAGTTTTTATCAATGAAGCATGAACTGAAGACGCATAGTCTTTTTTACATTGAACATTTTGTTAATCTCAAACAGTTATTTACTTTCTTAAAGTTAAAGTTTAAATAAAGCTTAATTAAAACTAGTTATTCTTACCAGAGACAGGTCACTCTCTTCAGTTGCACAACGTTTTCCGTGGTTGTGTTTTCTGTGTTTTGGCATCTCATCTGTTGTACGAGCACCACATGAATTCATTCAACCTTTATTTATACAGGTTAGTCTCATTGACCCTTGATGACTCATTTTACTAGAGAGACCTGATTATAACAAAGAGTGGTGACAACAGTAGACAATTATAAAATAAAGCATACAAATTGAGAAGAACAAAGGAAAGAAAATTGTATTAAAAATAAATAAAAAAAACAGCTGGGTTGTAAAGCGATGGAAAAAAACTAAAAACAGGAACATGTCTGCGTTGGTTCTTGCCAGGAACTTAACAGATGTTTAAAGCCACTCAGGGAGGTCAAGGTAGAGAGCTTCAGATCTTTTTGCAAGATATTCCAGGAAACAGGAGCAAAGTAGGAGAAGATCATTTTGCCTAGTTCAGTCCGCACTGAGGGGACACTGCAGGTAATAATATCCTGAGAGTGCACGCTGTAGCTGCACTCACGTAGTGATATGTAGGAGATGTATGAAGGCAGCAGACCAAGAAGTGATTTAAAGATGAAAATGTACCAGTGGAAGAGTCTGTGTGAGGTTAATGATGTCCAGTTAACCAGTGAATACAGGGTGCAGTGGTGGGTACGATAATCACAACCAGTTATGAATCTTAGTGCACCATGATAGACAACATCCAACATCCGCAGGGTGCTTGTAGGAGCATTCATGTAGAGAATGTCACCGTAATCAATGGAGGGAAGGAAAGTCACAGATACAAGGTGCGGTTTCCTAACATTCAGTGTTAGACATGATCTGTTTCTGAAAAAGAAACCCAGTTTAACTTTCAGTTTCTTTACTAGGTTTTCCACGTGGAGCTTAAAAGAGAGATGCAAATTGACCAAGATACCCAAATATTTGTAGGAATTGATCAACTCAATAGGAGCACTAATCGAAGATAAAATCGAGGGAAGAACTGCTGGTACCAACTTCCTGTTTCAAAAAAGCATTCCTTTGGTTTTGTCAGTGTTTAGGACAAGTTTAAGACGGAACAAATCTAACTGGATGATGTCAAAAGCAGATTGAAACGGCTGGAAAACGTCAGCAACTGTTCTAGCTCGACAATAAACCACTGTATCATCAGCATAATAATAATAATAATAATAATAATGAATTCAATTTATAATGCACTTTTCATTAATGAAAAATGTAAGGGTGCATCAGGGATGCACTGACCTACATTACCTATTTAGATTGTGAAGATGGGGAAGAGGGTGAGCTATACTATCCCAGAATGGACTAATACAACAGTAGCCCTTTTTACTAAACACCTTCAAGCCAGGTCTTAGGTGCTTTCTTTTCATTTTTGCTGTGATTTATGAAATGACTGAGGCGATATGTTGTTGAAGTCATCTTGCTACTGTTATGCCACTGAGCCACAAAGTGAGAGAGTAGAGTCACAACAATGTAGGAAGATAAAAGATGGTCACAGATTATTTGTAGTGCTCCAGTTTCCTTGTTACTGAATTACAACTCAAACTTCCCACAGCTTCATGACGCCAACTTTGTCTATAAAGACTCTCTTTATCTGGTCAAAGCAGATGGCCGCTCGTCCTGAGTCTGGTTCTGCTGGAGGTTTAAAGGCAGTTCAAAGGAAGTTTTTTCTTTCCACTGTTTCCTTCGTGCTTGCTCAGGATGGGAGACTGCGATGAAGTGAAGATCTATGCTGGTGAAGATTCTCAGTCGTCCAGGACATGATAAAATCAAAAAAGGCGTTCAATACAGGATCAACTGGACTTTATTTGTTGCAGAAAACGTTTCGACTTCTGTCCAGAAGTCTTTTTCAATTCTGAATGAATGGAAGCTGTGAGAACGAGAAGTTTTATACAAGTCACGCACCAACATATGAAATTGGAAACTGAAGTAACACCACAAAATACCTAACATGCCCATTCTATTTAAATTGACAAAACAACACATCACACCTGGGGGTTTGTAACACATTCATTCATTCATTCAACCTTTATTTAGTCAGGTAAATCTTTTGAACCTCATGGGCTCATTTACGAAAGCGACCTGCTAAAACTAAAGAACAATGAACAGTAATGGTAGAATTTCCTTAAACAATAAACAATCAAACAATAAACAATAGAAAACAAAAGAGAGAGAAAAAAAAAATATATATATATATATATATATATATATATATATATATATATACATATATAATATATATATATATATATATATATATATATACATATACACATATATATACATACACATACATACACACATACATATATATATATATATACATATACATACATATATATACACATATATATATACATATATACACACTCCTCCTTTTAACAAAGTAGCAAAAAACTAGCAAAAAACTAGCAAAACATTATAAGGTAGACACATACATGTAAATTGAAAGATCACACCTTAACAGTAGTGAAGATCTAACACAGTCTGCTGGCTTCTTTAGATAGATAACTTTACTAATTGGCTTTTTATGTATGCGAAAGTTTCTGATCAGTGCCCTGAGACAACTTCTCTTGGGACTTGGCACTTTATAAATACAGTAAACTGAATTGAACTGCATTGAATTGAATTAGCTCAAGTGGTGGTTTATGGAATATTAGAGAGAGTTTATAGAGGCTTGTCTTTGGAGACATATTGCAGAATTGTTTCATTAAAGAAGGTACTGACTCTAGTATCTTGTTTTAAAAGTTGCTGCCATATTAGAGATAGATCAAGATAAACTACCTGTATATGAAAATTAGACAATTAAGCAGTAAAATAATTAATATGTGTAGTCTCAGTCTGCTATTCAGGGAGAAAAAAAATGAACAGCTGATGTTTTTGTAAATGGGCGACTGCCACCATGAAAGTGAGTGATCATGTAATTGTGTATGGTGGTGGTGGGGGTGCTTCATTTGTCTGGGTTTTGGTAAATCTAATGATAATCTGGGCATATTTCAATGTATCTTAATAATGAAGTAATATGTAAGTGTTGGATGCACAACTTATTACTTTTTCTAATCAACTTTATCAAATATAAAAATTGTGTTAACTCAGTCAGTTTCACAGATGTCCAGCTAAACTATGGTGCTGTAGTAGCTTAGAGTCATTCCCAAAACATACTTCAAGCACTAACTACGGTGGCCCTGGGGTATAAATGTATACCATTTGAAAAAAATAAATAATGCAATTACCGTATTCGTCGTTGTAAAATATGCACCTGTGTATAATACGCTTTGTCCAATTATTACCAATAAAACAGAAAAAACCATACATAATACGCTTCGGTGTTTAATACGCATCTATTATGTGTCACCGCTACGCGATGCGTCAGCGCCTCATTTGCCCTGCTTAAAATGGCTGCCTCAGAAGCGGGCGAGCACCGAAGGAATTTACAACAAAACACGGTAAAAACTATTATTTCTTTGCGAGAAAAAATATATTTCTTAGCTGACTTTATAGCAAACGGTCTCCTGAGCTTAACTAAATGTGAAATCAGCTGGTCTGAGCTGGATTTAAAAAAATAGTTTGCAGATTATTTTTATGCAGGCGGGTCAGACCGGACGCTTTCTTTCTTTAAATTTAGCTAAATAAACGCTTACAAATATATTTCTTAGCTGACTTTATAGCAGACGGGCTCCTGAGCTTAACCAAATGTGAAATCAGCTGGATTTTAAAATCTGCGGTGTGGTTTATGAGTGGTATCTTGCTAACAAAGACAGCGAACCTCACAGCTAATAGCAGCTACATCCAGAGCAGGGGGCGGGCAGCGACAGAGTCAGGCCAACCAGAGGTGGCTTTTTTCGTACACATGAGCTAGAAACGGTCTGGAAGTGGCCCTCCTCTTCCTCTTCGCTCTCTGAGTCCTCTGCTGGCAGCAGCATAGCGCCCATAGCGGCCGAAACTGGTACTGCACCATTTTTGCCCAAAATGAAAAACGGCGAATCAGAGCCAAAAATGGGTCTAAAAATATGGGGAAAAATCCATAGATAATACGCTTCAGTGTATAATACGCAGGACATTCAAATGAGCAAAAAAACTGTGTATTATACACCGACGAATACGGTACATTTCAAAAAACAAAATTGCATTTGATAAAACATAACAAAAAGACATTTGGAAAAAAAACTGAATTATATTTAGGTGTTTTAGAGTAACAACAGGGTGGACAATTGACTCTGAGACTCAATTTATTTTTAACAATTTAAGCATAAAATATATTTTGATATCATAAAATGTCATCAGGTGAGAACTATTATAAAAAGTACTATTAAATATTATTTTTTTAATGATTTTTTCCCCCTTTACTTAGAATTGTAACTTAATTTCAGGACGCATGAAAGGGGACATGACAGTAAACCCAAGTTGCATTTAAAATTAGATTTAAATATTTTAAATAAATTAATCTTGTGTACAAATGATTGTGTTTTATGGTGGAAGAGAGTCAGACATATAAGATGAGATTAATAAAATAAATATTAGCCCACCTTTAAACAAAATATACCACATTATGGCATGGGGACTCAAAAGGCACTGAAAAGTGGAAATGACTCTACTGTACATTGTTCTGTTTTGTGTTGTTAATAAAATAAAATAAAAACAATAAAACCCCTGCACCACCAGTTCCGCATTGGCTTAATGTAATTCCGTTTTTTTTTTTCCTTTTTCAAATGTTCATTTACACCTCACCGTAACTAACAGATTTTACAAGATTTATATATTTTTTTCCCAAAAACTTTGGCGTAAAATGCAACGTGCATTCTTTTAACAAATTGCTTAGCCCATATTAAAATACAGGTGGTCCCCGACTTACGAACGAGTTCCGTTCCTAGGCCCGTTCATAACTCGAAAATCGACGTAATTCGGAAAATACGTCCAAACGGCACCTCATACGTACAATACTTTATTTTAACAAGCACTTCGCCTATCCTAACACATTACCCTACATAATTATATAAAAACACATACCTGTACATTCGGAGCCATAATGAAGGGAAAAAAGAGTTAATGGCCTACTGGTATGCTTGTGAAGCCGTTCCTCTGCCTGTTAGCATGTTAGCTCTGTGTCCCTCCATCATCTGAGGCTGCCTGTAGTTTGCGCGGTCCAGACTGTTACAGTTAGGGTTGCCAACCGTCCCTTGAAAAACGGAATCGTTCCGTATTTAGAAACAAAAGTATGCATCCCTTATTGATCTATCACGGGACGCACTTTGTCCCGTAATATCGTGAGAATCAAAACTATTCTGTCAACGTCAATGGATTTGATAAATAATGATGCGCTTTATGTCGATTTTTACGGTAAAGAAGTCGCTCTGCTCTGTGACCAATGAGCTGACAGCCCTTTACACACGTGATTGAAACTACAGAATCCGGCTCATCTCATTGGTCCAGTCTTGGCAGTTTACGGAAGACACAGCAGTGACAGGATTTGAAGAAGAAGATGGACGCGAGCGGCAAACATTCAGGGGTTTAAACAGTGAACATAGATCACCTTCGAGCCTGACTACTCCCCCCAGGAAAAAAAAGAAGAGGCAGCAAAAATATAGAGTGGAGTGGGAAAGGGAAGTGGCTGGATCGCGTGAATGATAATGGCTACAAAGCCAACTGTACTGTCTGCAAGCGTACTTTTTCTGTAGCCCACGGTGGACAGTTTGATGTGAAACAGCTTCTGCAGTTGGACACATAAGAAACGTGAAAGACAACAAAACCAGGAGAACCCTTGACCAATTTGTTCTGCACCGGGCAACACCAGAGGCAGATATGGTATGTAAAAAAAATAAATAAAATGGGGGGAGAGTAAGGATAA
>JBBPBX010033206.1:13024-33396 GCA_038048925.1 Garcialebias charrua | reverse complement strand
ATCAAGAAGTAGAATCATGAGGAGGTAGAGTATGCTCGGTTGAAAAGAAAGGTCTTCAAGCCGCTCTTAAAGTCAACCACAGACTGTGGGGCTCTCAGACAGTCAGGAAGAGAGTTCCACAGGTGGGGGGCAGCCACACTGAAAGCCCGGTCTCCCATGGTCCTTAATTTGGTTCTCGGAATGTGAAGGAGATTACTGTTCTGTGACCGCAGCGACGGGTGGATGAGTATGGAATAAGAATATCCTTCAGATAATCTGGTGAAGTTCCGTGTAAGCATTGATGTGTAATGAGAGCAGTTTTGTACTGAATTCTGTAGGTGACAGGAAGCCAATGAAGGTTATGGAGAATGGGCGTAATATGTTCAAATTTACGAACTCTCAACAAGATCCTTGCTGCACTGTTTTGAATATATTGAAGTTTCTGAAGGTTTTTGCCAGGGATTCCAATAAACAGGGAGTTGCAGTAGTCGAGCCTGGAGGAGACAAAAGCATGGACGAGCTTCTCAGCATCGGAAAAAGTTAGGGATGGGCGAAGTCTGGAGATGTTTCGAAGATGGAAGAAGCAAGTTTTAAACAGAAGCTTAATGTGATTTTCAAATGTAAGATTGGAGTCCATTTTTATTCCAAGATTAGTAACAGAGGTGGAGAGGGGGATGTCTTGTCCAGAAAAGGAAAGTGTTGTTATAGGAGATGTTTGTACCTGGTGAGGGGTGCCAATCAGTATGGCCTCAGTCTTGGAGCAGTTTAATTGAAGAAAGTTCTGATTCATCCATGCCCTAATTGCCTCCAGGCAGGCAGAGAGGGCAGTGAGTGAAGATGGAGATGACAAGGTGGAAGATGAGGATGCTCCAGTCCTGATGTAAAGCTGTGTATCGTCGGCATAACAGTGAAAAGAAATGTTGAACTGATTAATAATTTGACCTAAAGGCAGCATGTAAAGGGAAAACAGCAGGGGCCCCAGAACCGACCCCTGAGGGACACCACAGGAGACACAGACTGTCTGGGACGTGGCGTTGCCAAGACTAACACATTCCAGCCTATTGGAGAGGAAAGATTTGAACCAGTCCAGGACGGTGTCGCAGAGACCGACCTCCACATGAAGACGGTGGAGGAGGATACTATGGTCCACAGTGTCGAAGGCTGCAGTGAGGTCAAGGAGGACAAGGATGGAGGGAGAGCCAGTGTCAGCAGCCAAGAGGACATCATTGGTAACTCTCAGCAATGCAGTCTCTGTACTGTGAGCTGCCCTGAATCCAGACTGGAACTTCTCATACAGGGAGTGTTGTTGTAGGTGGTCCTGCAGCTGAGCAGCAACAGCTTTTTCCAGCACTTTAGACAGAAAAGGGAGGTGTGAAATTGGGCGGTAATTAGAAAAAATGTCGGGATCCAAATTAGATTTTTTCAGAAGAGGCCTAATGATGGCAGTTTTTAGAGGCAGTGGAACATGACCAGATTGTAGAGACTGATTTATTATTTGAGTGATTAGTGGGCCTATTGCAGAGTGATTGGTTTTTATGAGAGACGAGGGGAAAGGATCCAGGGCGCAGGATGAAGGCTTCATTTTCTTGATGATGGCCTCCACCTCACTCTGAACAACTTCGTCAAAGCTGTTTAGGGTCCCAGAATGCAGACGGGTAGGTGGCACACTGAGAACAGGGAGGTTGTGGAGCTGAGATCTGATAGTGTCAACTTTGGTTTTAAAAGACGAAAGAAACAGGTCGCATTTTTGAGCAGAGTCCTCAAGAGTTTGTTTAATGGGATTAAGCAGACGAGTTATTGTGGAGAAGAGCTGTTTAGAGTTTCCAGGGCAGGTGTTGATGATGTTAGAATAATATTTGGAGCGTGCTTCTTTAAGAGAATAGGCGTACGCTTTCTGATGTTCTTTATATGCCTGCTTATGCACAGAGAGACCAGATGATTTTACACGTCTCTCAATAGCACGGCCAGTTGCCTTCATCTTGCGCAGCTCATCAGTGTACCAAGGGGCTGAACGCGAGAAAGACACCAGTCTTGTCTTCAAGGGGGCGTGTAGGTCCAGGAGCTCCCGAAGAGATTGGTTGTAGTAATCCACAGAGTCATCTGCAGATGAATGATTGACAGCGGTCAGGGTGTGAAGATCAGCAGACAGAACATCAAGGGAAATGTTTTTAAGGTCACGGAACTGGATGGGTCGTTTTGGGTTTGAAGCAGGCGAAGATGAAGGCACTTCCAGGGAGATGACCCTGTGGTCTGAGACACCCAGGTCATATACAGATAAGTTATTGATGAGTACAGTGTCTGTAATCACCAAATCCAGAGTATGCCCCCTGCTGTGCGTAGGGGCGTCAACATGTTGAGTGAGATTAAGAGAGTCCAGAAGAGACTTAAAATCTGTTGCCAGAGGTGAAGAAGAATTGTCCACGTGGATATTTAAGTCGCCAAGAAAAATAGTCTTCACAGGGGAGGTGCAGAAAAAAGTGAGGAGGTCATGCATCTCTGAGTTAAATGAAACATGCGGTTTGGGAGGTCTATAAATTAATATAACATTCATCAGGAGTGGGGCTTTGAAGCTGAAAGCCAGACATTCAAAAGAAGAAAAGTCCTGAGAAGACAGATGAGACAATTTTAAATTACTGCGATAAATTACCGCCAGACCACCACCGCGGCCAGTGCTGCGGGCTCTCTGCAGATAACTGTATCCAGAGGGACACGCCTCATTCAGAGAACTGAACACATCTGGTTGATGCCAAGTCTCTGTAAGACACATGAGGTCCAAGTTCTTCTCCAGAATGTGATCATGAATTAAACATGACTTGTTGGATAGTGACTGCACATTGAAAAGTTCTAATTTAATACCAGTTGGAATAGGAGCTTTTTGAACCGGTTTAAGCAGACTGAAGTCCACTCCACGTTTTCCTCGCCACTTCGTGCGCAGTGGACTACAAGGGCCTACAGACGCAGCGTTCTGATGACGACATCGAGGTGCGACACGTCTTTCAGCCCAGACAGCACTAATCGAATCCGAGTTCGCTTGAGAATAAACGGTTTTCTTTCGAGAGCTTCTATGGATGTAACGAGGTCTACGCAGAAGTCCCAGTTGTTTGATGGTGGAAATAGAAAGAGGAATGGAGCAGTTGTTAAGTTCAAACAACTGCGAAGCGGAGTACGTCAACATCCACGAGCCGGTGGAGGCTAGCACAGAGCTAGCCGCTAGCAGCAGGCCCACGGCTCCGAAAAAGATATACAAGAAGCAGAGAGATGTAACTCGAACGAGCATTACCTTGAAGGAGTACAGGAGAGAGTCCAGAACAGTCCAGAGGACACAGGAAGTTGAGAGAGGCAGCAGGTAAGCGAACAATAAGTGCAGCTACGTGGTTCTCGAAGCTAAATTCGTGTTGAAGCTAGCGGGAGCTAGCAGCTCCTACTATTAAAATTCCGGTTAGACTAGTAAAGTTTTCTATCTAATGAATCCAGCAAACAAGTCAAATCTTGGCTTCGCCACGATCTCCCATCCTGAGCAAGCACAATGGCATCAGTGGAAAGGAAAAACTCCCTTTTAGAAGGAAGAAACCTCTAGCAGACCCAGGCTCAGGACAAGCGGTCATCTGCTTTGACCGGCAACTTATAATGTTTGCAGATCCACAACGCAGTCAGAAAAGACAGTTGCTCTAAAACTTAATCACAGAAAGGTAGAAAGGTAAAAATGCCCGCGTCCGTTCACACAGGTGCTGTACACAGGCTCGCGCCTGTCGCACTCTGCGTTCAAGAAAGGTAGAAAGGTAGAAATGTCCGCGTCCGCTCGTACAGGTGCTGTACACAGGTGCTATACACAGGCTTGCGCCTGTCGCACTCTGTCGCACTCTGTGTTCCAGAAAGGTAGAAAGGTAGAAATGTCCAACAAGGCTCGGTGAAAAAATAGCAGAAAGTAACAAAAAAGGCTCAAGGAGCAAAAAGTACGAGGAGCAGCGGCATCCAAGATGCGCCCGCGTCCGCTCATAGGTGCTGTCCAATACAGAGCATGGCTCTCGAAGGAACGAGTTTCCTCCATTTGCGTTGCCTGGAAAGATTTAAACTGGACCAACGGGTCCTTGTGAAAACCTGCCAACGCCTTTTAGGCCTCTTGGCGGCAGCCATTCCCTGTGTGCCACACGCATTACTAAAAATGCGGCCCATGCAGCTATGGCTAAACCAACAAATACAACCTGACCTGCCTAATCAGGCAGAAAAGGTTAGGATAGATTCAGAGTGCCTGGAGGCCCATGAACCCTGGAGAGATTTGTCCGTTTTCACGGAAGGGGTCTCATTTGGAAGGGTGTCATCTCGTGTGGTCATCACAACGGACGCCTCAAAAACAAGATGGGGAACGATCTGTAGAAATCAGAACGCCCGCGGCCTTTGGAATGAACAGGAAGCCAGATTACATATCAACTTCCTGGAGTTGTTGGCCGTATTCCTGTCATTAAAATACTTTTTCAACAAAGGTCTGATTATTGGACAACATATCCTGGTGAAATCAGATAACAGGACCACAGTGTCCTTCATCAACAGAGAGGGATGTACAAGGTCCTGGGCCCTCCTCGGATTGGCGCAGAGGATGCTCACATGGTGTGCTCCAAGAATCTTGTCACTTAGGGCGACTCATGTCCCTGGTGAACTAAATTATGGAGCGGATGCCCTCTCAAGAGGACCTCTTTTGGCGTCAGAATGGAGCCTGAACCCACGGCTTGTGGAACAGGTCTGGTCACGATTTGGGAAAGCCTCTATGGACCTGTTCGCCTGCAGGGCTAGCTCACACTGTGACCTCTACTTCTCCTTGAGGGAAGCAGACGCTCCATTGGGTATGGATCCTCTGGCACATGATTGGCCTGCAGGGGTGCTCTACTATGCCTTTCCACCTGTCCCTTTGATCGGAGCGACATTGAAACTCTCTCCTTGATTCTCATAGCCCCAGGTGGCAACAGAAAACGTGGTTTCCAGAGTTGATTTCAATGCTATCTGGAATACCATGGCAATTGCCTTCTCACAGGGACCTGCTGACAGGCGCGTGGACAGCTTCTATACCCACGTCCAGAGTTATGGCAACTTTCAGCCTGGCCTCTGAAGGGATCTGGCTGAGAGCCTAAAGGGCTAAGCATAGCTCCGCGCTAGCACGAGCGCGAGGCCACGCGGTGCCACGCTTGAGCGAGCGCCGCGGCACAAGCCTTTGAACGCTCGCGCAAACGCGCCAAGCTCAAATTTTACGACCGCTCACGCGCGCGCGGTGTCTCTCAATAAACTGCCCTGGTGGCGGACTGTTTTGTGTGACACACAAATGAATTAAATTCCTCTTCTTCATCGCTGATCTTGACTTTTCTTTTTTTGCCAAAAGTCAAGTGATCGCTTGAAGCGGTCACCATTCACTTCCTCCTCCGATGAGGAGGAATGAATGAACTTGTTCTCAGACCCAACCTGTCAATCAAATCAGTAGGCTGTCAGCAAATGACCAATCAGCTACCTCAATTTGTCCCGTAGCTAAACGCTCACTGCACTAAAACCATAGATATACGGAAAGATCTGTGTTCGGATATTCCCGGAAATGGCCCGCAATGATCCTTAAAAAATCCCAAAATCTGGATACTTATCTTCGGCAGATCCAAAATAAATGTGGCTGTTATTTGTCAAGGGCCTGCCAAAGATAAGTATCCGGATTTTGGGATCTTGGGATTTTTTAAGGATCATTGCGGTCCATTTCCGGAAATATAAGTATAAGTATATGTAAAGGATACGGAGATATACTACATCAGATCTTACCGTATATCTATGGTTTTAGTGCAGTGGCTCCGCCCTGCTTCTGCTCAAATGACATCAAGTATTTGGAGCGAAAACATTGGAGCCACAGGCTGCTTCACGCTATGCTCTGCTGTGAACCCCCCACGCGTAGCGCGTGGCGCAGGGCGCGGTCCAGCGCGGAGCTCTGCGCCGGCCTTAAGGCTTTGGTTGCTTTGTCCCAAAGCAAACAACGACAACATTCAGAAAAGTTTTAACAAGGACCTGAGAGGTTACCATGTGCTTGGCCTGGGTTTTCTACCTCCACATCTGTCACTCAATTTCTTGTGACGTGGTGGGTCCATTTTTCCTCCTGTTTCTCAGGATGTTCCAATGGGAAAAGGGGATGATAAGTATTCACACTGATGGAGCATGCTTAAGCTGTCTCTAGTTGGTGTTGTATATATATATGCCCAGTAGAAACATCACGTTGGTGTTCTTTACATTTGGCATTTTTTTCCTCTTAGCATGTGCTTTCTACATTCCCTGCAGAAAGCAGCTGGGAGATGCCTGTCTTTTAGGATGGATGTTCTCACATGCACTTTGCTGAGCATTTCAAGGGCGTGAATGGATTACGTTCCCATAGCAAGTATGTTGCACCGAGAGACCAGACTGAAAGGGAACTGAAAGTTATGCACCATAACTCATGTTCCCTGAAGGAAGGGAACGAGGTGCAACATATCTGGCCCTTTTCAATGCTGAAAGCTCGGTGAAGTGCAATTTTGGAGAAAGATGGAGGGGCGCAAGCCGCTTAAGTACCCAGAGGGCGGGGCCTCTGGCGCGGCGGTGACGCCCCTAGCCGTAAAGGCGTGAGTATATTCCTTCAGGTAATTCGCGCGGGGGCGCAATTCCCATAGCAAGTATGTTGCACCTTGTTCCCTTCCTTCAGGGTACATGAGTTATGGTGCATAACTTTCAGATTTTCCTCTGACAATCAACAACAGACAAACATAAGAGAGAAATACAGTTTTTTTAACAAGTTAAAACAAAGATGTCAAAGTAGCTAAACAGATTATAAGACAAATGTAGAAAATCAAAAACAGGAACATGTCTGCATTGGTTTTTGCCAGAAAATGGAGGTATTGCTGTTTTTTTTTTGTACTGTATATTTGTAGGAGTTGCCCTAATAATTCCATATTTATTCTTTAAAGGTGAGAAATACAAACAACAATCCAATTCTCCTATATACAGTACAGTGTTAAAATTAGGGATGGGGCCAATCCAATACAGTACAGGTAGTCCCCGACTTACGAGCGCTCTGACCTACGAGGTTCCGGACTTACGAGCTGGCGAATTTTTGGAAAAAACGCAAAAAATACCGAGTTTTTCTGTGTTTTTTCACCACAGTTCGTTAGCTAAACATGTGGACACACGTTTCCGATCATTTTTATGCACTCGTAAGCAGTTTTTCGATGAAAAACGAGTGTTTGTAGTCGCGCTAGCAAAACCGTTCCAACTTACGAGCGAAATTCCGGACTTACGAGACACGTGGCGGCCGTTCCAAGTTACGAATTTTCGCTTTACGAGCGCCTCGGAGGAACAGAACTCGCTCGTAAGTCGGGGACTACCTGTATCGGTATCGGCCTCCGATACCAGCATAATTTACGTATCAGATTTTCCGATCCAACCTGCCGATATTTCCGATCCATGATGCACATTGGCTTCAAACTATGTACAATGAATTTCTTGAACGGAGAGCCCGTTTCATTCTGTGACTGCCGTCGTAACATTGTGCGAGTTAAACCCGATGAAGACACTCTGGGCCTCACAACAGGAAACACCCAAACTTTATTATCACACAAGAGGCATGTCTATATCTCAGACGTCCATCTCACTCATGGTGCGGCCGGAACACTAACATACCACTAAGCATTATGGGAAAGACAACTCAGTCCACTCCCCTTAACCGCTACAGTATATTGTGACCATAGGGGGTGGTGTTGCATGGACTGTTGCAGGTCACAGAATATAGTGTAACAACTGGTTCAATCGACCAAACCAGAAACAGCTTCCTATGACCTTGTTTCACAAACAAAAAGCAAAAAATATGAATCTCTAAACCTATTAAAAACATCCTGTAATTATCTCTAAAACTAAACCTAATGCGCATCACCGCGGGCGGTGCGGGGTGGTTGACTACCACACTGTTTTTAAGTTTAGTTTTTGATTGTGGCACTATGAGTTAAAATTCTTGTTGGCTTTAATCAACGGATACAGATTTAAACTATACATTGAATTTATAAATGTACTGATGTTATTTGAATCTGTTTTATTTCCCAGATCAATATTAAAGTCTCTACACAAAAAACTTTTTTATTAAAACTCTTTTCCAATAGTTCCAAGATTTTATCAGTGAATATATGTGGGGAGTACTGTGTTGTCTTTCCCATAATGCTTAGCGGTATGTTAGTGTTAGTGCTAGCCGCACCATGAGTGAGATGGAAGTCAGTGATATAGACCTGCCTCTTGTTTGCTATTACAGTTTGGGTGTTTCCTGTTGTGAGGCTCAGAGTGTTTGTATTGGGTATAACTCACACAATGTTAAGACGGTAGTCACAGAATATGGTGTAACACACGTGCTCTCCGTTCAAGAAATGCATTATTAGCCTACAGCCTCATATAAAATCAGTGATGATAATGATTTCAGAACTGGATCGGTATCAGCCGATACTCAGAGTTAAGTATCGGATCGGAAGTAAGAAAATGTGGACTGGTGCATCCCTAGTTAAAATGTGACTTTTTTTTTATTGCCATCATTGTGAACAAAATGAAAAGTTCCTCCTGGTCATCCCTACTTCCAAACAAAGGAAGCAAATGTGAATCCATGCACCACTTTTCAGTTTTAGATTGTTTTTAAATCATGTAACACAAAGCCCCTTTCCCCCATTTCTGTTTAATAATCTAAGGTATTTTCTGTAGGTTCATTATTTAAAATGAAACTGAAAAATAAATTCCAGATTTTAAGGTAACAAAACTGAATACCAAGGTGGAGGTTGTGGAAATGCTAAACACTTTTGCTATCACTGTTGCTCAAGTGGCAGAGTGGTTGTCTTTTAGTCAGAAGGTTGCAGTTAGTTTCACAATTCAAGTGACAAATTATTTTTTCTCAAGATACAGAACCTCATAGGTTAGAGTTGTTTCTTTCTTGTGAATCTGTCTGGAACAATACATTTGCTGAATTTTATCTTGGTCAAAATGTAATCACAATCATAAGAGTAAAACAGCTTTAAAAATACAGTATTACGTATGAAGAGGATGAGCACCGAGTCAAACCTCACAGTGAATATGGAACCGCTTTGCAGCATCTTCTCTGCACTTCAAATGTTTTAAATAAATTGATACAGAATATCCCAGTAGACATTTCATGCAAGCCTAAATAATAAGCTTTAGAGAAGAAAGTACTTGGCTTGATTGGTTCAGGATAGTAAAAGAAGAAACTTTAGAAAATCATTAACTGGTCATGAAGAAAATAATCCCAAATAATGTTGCTGCCTTTGGGCTTTTGTAAGATTTGTGCTCATTCTGATGATTGTCTCTCTTCTGTTTAGTTGCACAGGGAAGGACTCCGTGCAGAGAAAGATGTGGCATTGCTGCTTCCTGTATATGTGTTGGAGTTGTCCTAATAATTCTCATTGTATGGTTTAAAGGTGAGAAGCGCAAACAACAATCCCGTTGCTATGTCTTTCATCAATAAGACCCTCCTAAACCTAGTCCCGTCATACCTCACCTCCTTAATACAAACATCACACAGTCATTACTCCCTGCGCTCTAACGATTTAGTCCTCCTGTCAGTTCCTCCGGTCAGAACTGAACTAGGAAAAAGAGCGTTCAGCTTCGCCGTCCCCTCAGCCTGGAACAACTTACAGAAGGATCTGAAAATATCAACATTCATCTCTCCTGGATCCTTCATGTCAACCGTATTAGATAATGTCATCAAGAAACTTGACCATTGCAGATGTTTCTAAACCTTACTTATCCAATATACATGTCATTGTTGATTTTGTTTAACTGTATCTACTCAACCGATGTCTGTCTGCTTGTCATATACAGTATATATAAAATGTCTATAGAAGTCTGTTTTATCCTGTTGGTTTTGAACTGTCAACATCTATTTATTGTAAATGTAGTTTTCTTTATTTTCTTTTTGATAAATGCAAATGCTTATTGTCAATTACCATGTGGCATGTGCTGCTGACCACTTGACCAGGTCACCCTTGTAAAAGAGATCTCGATCTCAATGGGTTCTACCTGGTAAAATAAAGGTGATTGATTTATTGATTGATTGATTGATTGATAAAATGAATGGCAACCTTTGTTATTGTGCTTAACATGTTTTATTATCATTTTCTAAAGTTTGCTGTAAATACCAGGCTGTAAAAAAACAAAATAAAAATAATTTTGAGAAAGATAGACACTTTTGTCAAACTGATGAATTAAACGTTGGTTCTATCACAACAAAAATCTTAATAACATCAAGTAATGTTAAACATTTTGTTCTTGCTCATACTTTGTATTGTTTACTGAAATATAACAAGTTTATTCAGTTTTTTAGGATCCACTTGACTACCAGAATTGCCATTATTGGGGGTTTTATGCTAAATGTTGACAATATGCCTTTTATTCATAACTGTAGAATGTCCTTTTAGAGATATTTAACATATCGTGCCACAAACATAATCAGAATCAGAATCAGGTTTATTGGCCAAGTATGTTGACACACACAAGGAATTTGTTTCCGGCTGTTCGTGTCTCTCTAGAAAGTGTCTCTCTAAAAATGCTAAAAACTATACAGATACTTTACATAAAACTTACAAATAATACACAAAATACAGAAGGATTCACATCACATGGGGTTGTGAATGGGTTGGGGGTCACGCTGATGGATGTCTGATGATCAGCTGTTGATGATGGTGATGGCCTGGGGGAAGAAACTGTTTTTGTGTCTGACAGTCTTAGTGGACAGAGATCTGTAGCGTCTGCCAGACGGGAGGAGTTGGAACATGTTGTGACCCGGGTGTGTGGAGTCTGTGATGATTTTTCCAGCCCGTTTCCTGGTTCTTGCGTGGTGCAAATCCTGAATGGAGGGCAGTGAAGCCCCGATGACTTTCTCAGCCGTCCTCACTGTTCGCTGAAGCCTGTTCCTGTCCTGCCTTGTGGCTGCACCAAATCTGTGATGGATGTACACAGGATGGACTCAATGACTGCAGTGTAGAACTGGATCAGCAGCTCCTGAGGTAGGTCCAGCTTCCTCAACTGGCGTAGGAAGTAAAGGGAAGAGGGTATCAACATTTATTTATACAGATTAATCACATTGAGCCACAGAGACTCATTTACAAGTGAGACCTATTTTAGACAGACAAACAGACAAAATTATGGAAAATAAAAAACACGAAGATAGGAGGTAAAAAAAAATCTTATCTCACACTATGTCCTGGCCGAGGACATGAACAAGACCTCGCACATAAAAAGCACATAATGACATCATGATACATTTCTGAGAAGGAGGCTGACAAAGATGGTGAGTTCGGAGCCAGAGCCACCCCCCCAACCATGGTCCCGATAAGAGGTGGTACGTTATCAGCCAGCTCGGTTAAGCTCTGACAGAGGTCCATGAGATTGTCCGTGAACGCTACCAGAAAGTTCCATAGTCCTGATAAAGATGACACAGTGTCCATAAGCCGGCTCAGCTCTGATAAGGGCCCACAGATGTTCTTTTGGGGGTCAGAGCAGGGAAGAGTGGGGCTGAGCAGAGATTCATAATTTACCGTACATCTCCTTCAGGAGCAATTTGAGATATGTTGGCCTATCCGAGGCCAAGTGGGGAAGCCAGATTCAGATAAACAACAATTGTTTTGGGGTAGGCCGGCTCTACTGATTTCACATCTTCCTTCATAGTTTCTGTTGGTACACTCAATGGCAAATCCAAACAGCCAGATTTGTGGTCATTCTGATGGTCCGTACTTGTAGTCTTCTACAAGATTGATTTCTTCATGCCAGCGGGTTCCAGGCTCGCAAAGCATCTGAGTCTGAGCGCTCAAAGCACAGTACAATCCTTCACATAGGCAGGCACCCTCACCATTGCCAAAACTGCTGCTGACGTCTTCCTAATTTATCGATATTGTAGATACCCACTGAATCTAAAAAGCAGAAACTGAAAGTTATGCACCATAACTCATGTTCCCTGAAGGAAGGGAACGAGGTACAACATAAATGTTATGGGAAATTGCGCTCCGCGCAGTTACCTGTAGGAATACAATCACGCCTTTAAGGCAGGAGCGTCAGCGTCGTGCCAGAGGCCCCGCCCTCTGGGTACTTAAGACGCTGACGCCCATCCATCGATCTCCAAAATGCACTTCACCGAGCTTTCAGCATTGAAAGGGCCAGGTATGTTGCACCTCGTTCCCTTCCTTCAGGGAACATGAGTTATGGTGCATAACTTTCAGTTCCCTTATCAGTCATGTCACTCGGTGCAACATAAATGCTATGGGAACGTAATTCATTCACGCCCTTGAAATGCTCAGTAAAATGCATCCTAGTGTGAACGTCCGCCTTTATTCAAAAGGCATCTCAAGGCCGCTTTCTACTGTGTGTTAGAAAGGACAGCCTGAGTGACATCACACGCAGTAACATCCAAACTGTAATGCTTTGCAAACGTGTTCATTGAGCTCCAGTTCGCAGCAGCACAGATGTCTGCAACTGGTACACCCTTGAACAGTGACCACGAGGTGGCCAAGCCCCGAGTGGAGTGGGCACGCACTCCAGAGGGCACCTGTTGACCTTTGCTACTGTACGCCCTTTTTATGGCCTCAGTCACCCAGTGTGAGAGGCGCTGTTTTGATAGGGCCTTTCCTGTAGCTGGTGTAGCAAAGCACACAAACAGTTGATTTGTTTTTCTCCATTCGGCTATTCTCTGCATGTAAGTGCTTAACGCTCTCACGGGGCATAGAGCCTTTAGCCTTTCCTGTTCCTGAGTGAGGATAGGAGCAGGTGGAAAAGAAGAGAGATCAAAGTCCAGACTTCTGGGGAGTAAAGTCAAAACCTTGGGGATATATGCAGGATTAGGCCTTAGGGTGACCTTTGACCCAACAGGGGCGAACCTGGTACACATTGTATCGACAAAGCGTGGAGGTCACCCACACGTTTTGCCGAGCAAAGAGCCAGGAGAAGAGCGGTCTTATAAGATAATAAATCTATCTTAATGTCGCTCAGTGGTTCGAATGGGAGGTCACAGAGAGCCCCCAAGACCATACTAAGATCCCATCCAGGGGTCAAGATCCTGCTGGGGGGTCTCTTCCTTAGCACGCCCTTCATAAATCTTATTATGAGCGGGTGCGTGTCAGGCGTCCTGCTCCTACAGCCCTCGTGACAAGCTGAAATTGCTGATAGGAACACCTTAATCGTTGAGAAAGAGCGACCTTTTTCGAACAAGTCCTGAAGAAAGGTGAGGAGCTGGGTCAAGTTGCATGAATAAGAAATAATATTTCTTTCTGTGCACCAAGCTTCAAAAATACGCAATTTCCTGGCATAGAGAGACTGAGTTGACATAGCTCGTGCATTTTGAATGGTTTTTACCATGTTCTCTGGCAGGCCTGAGGCCATCAGCTTGTTCCTCTCCGCCACCAAGCTGAAATTTGCCACAGTTCTCAGTCTAAGTGGTGAAACTGTTCCTTCCAGTGACGTGGAGGATCCCTGGAGAGGAGCCGGTGGTGGAACCAGCTCTCCCTCAAGGGCCCTAATTTCTGTGGTCCCTTGAAGGTCAACCACGTTAGGGAGAGGGCCTTTCTGCAGATGTACCTCCATACTACTCTGATCGAGAGTGTTTGGAGGCAGAGGCAATCTGCTGTCATTATTAGACAAAAGCTGAACAGAATGTCTGTTTTTCCTCTTTTTGTTGGGGGTCATGGATCGAAGGGTTGCAAGTTTTGTAAACGAGCAGATCTCCTGACTCCAGCCTGTTTCCTGGTTGGGTCAGCACAGTAAGCGCGGTCACACCCTACAGGCTCACTGTTTGAGCATGGTGTGTCGCCCATTGAGAATAAGGGGACCACTTTAGCATGAGAATGTGGAGATGGTCCTTTGTGTTGAGCAGACTTTAGATTGGTTGGTGACAGAGAGTTCAGTCCTCTTTGATTAAAGGGAAGAGGAGTCTGATTTAGCCCTGGTGCCATTTCTGTTCTGCACTGAGTGTTTACACACGCTACAGTTTCATCACAACTGCCTTTGTGAACGTGTGATACTGGTGTTGGCCTGCGGGCTTCTGCCGTGGCCCCCCCGTCCCTTACTGGCGTCCGATGAATAGGTGGCCAGGAAGGTGGGTCGTCAGATTCTGTCGGCGCGCACCCCTGGAGCGCGGACGTGTCACGGGTTTGTTTGATTTGTGTATTGCCGGCCCCGTGGTTTAGAACGGAGCGGGGGCTGGAGCACGTGACCCCCCTCACCTGTCTCTGTGAGGAGTGACGGGCCTGCTTGCAGACGCCTCTGGGCCTGTCTGTTGCAGACAGAACAGAGGCACCCTGCTGGGGTTTATCAATTAGGCTAACACCCCATGAGCCGTGAGGGGAGGGGGAAGATGGCCCCCACCCTTTATGTCGGCTAGAAGAACAGAGGGGACTGTTCTTCTGATGTTACTGTGTTTGTTGTTGTTGTTGTTTTTTGTCAAGAAAACAGAGAGGAGCTGTTTTTTAGCTTTATTTGTGCTTATGTGTATCGACATATTTGACTTTATGTCACTCACAGCAGAAATAACATGATTTGTTTCTAAACCAAAGTCACCAGCTTTTTGTACCGTGCTACAAACAAAGTCTGGACGTGAAAAGATCATTTCCCGTACCTCGTGGGCGGTGATCGTGTAAAGTTAAGAAGCGGTCCTGGTTCATCAGGCACGCTTCTGTTTGGTGTCCCGATTCGCCGAGGAGGTTCTGTACCGGTCCGCCTGGCGGGGAACAAATCTGTTCTTACTCCAGGCGTGTTCGGTCCGAGGTGGGCCCGGCGGTGGTCTCTGCCGGTGCTCGACCTCGTACGCCGGCCGCTTTTGCGGTGGGGCACGTGTGGCTGAGTGGTGTCGAGGCTGCGGTGCTCTGCTCCCAGCTGACTCCCTGGGGGGGCGAAGGTTCTCCTGGGGATGCCCACCCGGAGAGCTTCAGCCTGTTTGCGCCTCTGGTCCAGCCTGGTCTGAATTCGATCCAGCGCTTTTCCAAAAAGTCCCGTCGGTTCTATCGAATGGTGGAGAAAAGGAATTTTCTGTCCTTCCGGGAGGTCAGTTAGGGTCATCCACAGATGGCGTATTGCGATGACCACCTCTGCCATTCCTCTGCCTTGTGCAACAGCTGCTGTCCCCATCATGCGGAGCACAAAGTCTGTTGCCCTGCGGGCTTCATCCAGCAACTCCGAGACAGCTTGCTTGTCTGACGTTACCTGGAGCTCCTGTAGTTTTTCAGCCAGGTACGCTTGCATCATTACGGACGCGTTCATTGCGCGTGCCGCGAGGCCCTGAGCCCTGTAGCATTTCTCGAGCAGAGAAGCCGAAGCTCGACAGGCTTTGCTAGGGAGAGTTGGTTTTGTCCCGGATGACTTGGGAGCCAGATGAGACGCCAGCGTGTCCTCAATTTGAGGCACATTGGCTATTCCCACTTCATCCATCCCGTCCACGTCGAGAAACTGTGAGAGCGGCAGCAGCATGGGAGCTCTGGGCTGAGACCAGGTGCGAGTCAGCTCTGTGAGGAAGTCCGGGAAGATGGGCATCCTTTGCCTC
This sequence comes from Garcialebias charrua, assembly GCA_038048925.1. Lineage (NCBI taxonomy): Eukaryota > Metazoa > Chordata > Actinopteri > Cyprinodontiformes > Rivulidae > Garcialebias > Garcialebias charrua. The sequence goes on along the minus strand of JBBPBX010033206.1, from coordinate 17,861 downwards.
GTGGCGGCCTGCTGCTTTGAATAAAAATAATTTCCTGCCAACCTTGTGACTTGTTGACAAGGTGGAGGCTCCGGCCATGGGATCTGCAGTGCGTCCGTTGCTCTGTGATACAAGTCGAACCGAGCAGGGATGGAAAAGTCAGTCTCTGGGAGCATAGGGATGCGGGAGAGGTCTTCTCCCTGTTCCCCGTATTCGACGTCGGCGTCGTCCGCAGAAAATTCACCTGAGGCTGAAATCAAGATCTTGTCCTCGTTCATCATGCCTCGAGTGTCAAATTCGACTGTTACGTCCACCATGGGGACCAGCACATCTGGGCTGTCGCCCCATTCGACTCGGTTGCTGTCATCCAAAGCCATGCTCTCGAGCTCTGACGTGGGAGTAAGAGCCCCAGTAGTGTCCAGGTCTGCTGGCACCGCAGCAGCCCCCATGGCCTTGGCAAAGAGGTCCGCCCAGTGCCTCCTCACCGCCTCCAGCATCTGGCTGCTGTGTGGGCAAGACTCGGGTGCGTCCAACGCCATGTTCACGTGCAACATCCCCAAGCAGACGGGACAGGCCTCGTGGATGTTCGTCGCTGAGAGAGAAAAAACGCATCCGCTGGGGCAGGCGTGCGAGGTTGGGCTCGCCATCCCGCTGGTCTTTTTTTGGAAGTCTTGTATTTCGCTTTCCTTTCTCCGGAGGCATGTCCGAGATAAGACGAACGAGTCCTTCCTAGATCTTTTTTCTTTTTATTTGAGAAGTCTCCTCCGTTGCGTCGCTTTCGTTGGCTATCCTACTACGAATTAGCAGAGGTAGCAGTGTGACGCAGTTAGCGCCATTGAGCGAAGCAGTCTGCGGAAAGAGGAGAAGAAAACACTTTGGGGTTAAGGAAAAATGTGCCGGACTAGCTTTTGCTAGCCCAGCAGTACGCAGTAATAATTCTCTGTACGCTCTGTGTAGGGAGCAAGCTCACCTCTGGTCGAGCGATGAAGCAACAGAGAAGTCCCGCGAAGAGAGAGAGTTCAGGTTTAAGCGAGGTGAAGGGCAATAAGAGATCGATGGATGGGCGTCAGCGGCTTAAGTACCCAGAGGGCGGGGCCTCTGGCGCGACGCTGACGCCCCTGCCGTAAAGGCGTGATTGTATTCCTTCAGGTAACTGCACGGAGCGCAATTTCCCATAGCATTTATGTTGCACAGAGTGACATGACTGATAAGGGAACCAAGTGACAGTGGTGGCAATTTTAGCCTCTTTGGGGCTCTAAATTTTAACTCGGCACTCTTGAAAAGTTAAGAAACCATTAGGATTTTTCTAAGGAAACTTAGTTCTCAAACCTTAGATTCACCAAAATATTAAATAAATTTAGGATAAAAAAATGAATAAATTAAGCACGGTGGCACAACTGGTAGAGCTGCTGCCTATTTGCAAGCAGGTTATCTTGGTTCAAATCTCGGTCAGGGGGCCTTTCTGGGTGGAGTTTGCATGTTCTCTCCGTGCATGTGTGGGTTTTCTCCAGGTACTCCGGTTTCCTCACACAGACCAAAAACCGTTGGTTACGTATTGTAACCCCAGATTCTATGAGTGTAAGCGTAGCCCTTTAAAGCTACACCTATTGGTTTAATCTCTCGCGCTTCACGCCAACATTGAAGACTTCTAGTCCACGCCCACCTGCTGTGGGCCCTGCCCTCGGTCCACTATAATATCCCCCGTGGACCGTGGTTCTGCTCACAAAAGACAATATTTTTTCTTCTGCCATTTGAGAGCCAGTGAGGCCCAGTTTTAAAGGGCTATGCTTACACTCATATAATCTGGGGTTACAATACGTAGCCAACATTATATTTTGTGTAAGCTCCACCCTTTAAAGCTACACCTATTGGGTTTAAAGGCGGAGCAGGATATGGTCCATGCCTCACTGGGTCTGATTGGAAACCATAACACACTCTGGCAACCGCCAACACCTCAATAAGCACAAAAAAATGCACTGTCAATTGAAACAGAAGGTGCATAATAGCAAGTGAACAACCTTCACTATCTGATGGCAGATGGATAACTGCTTCTTCATAACATGATCAAACAATCCCAAGAAAAATACTTGTAACTGAAAGAATGTTTGAACCAGAACAACCCATCAAATAAAGACAGATACCACTGTGTCATTTAATCAATACTTTTATTGATTTTTTAAATTGATTGATTATTCCCAGTAATCTCATTATTGCTAACGTTGGCACTGTTTTGTGAGTCTGAACGCACCAAAGGAGTGACATCAGTGAGTCTTTCCTATGGTCTGACAAGACAGATGTCATGTTGTTGGAACAGAGGACCAATCCTAGGAAAATTATTTTCTGAGCTGGTACTACAGAACTCTTTTACCAGTTTATGGCGAAACCTAAGAGGGATAGGGGATTCACCAGTATAACTGTTTGAGCCTCTGCTTCTTCTCTTGAGAAAGCAATAGATCGTCGAGGTAAAACAAAATTCTGATGCCCCTTTAATGCAACGGGTGTAACGTCGCCTCAATAACCTTCAAGAAAGTCCAGGGGGTGAGAGCGTACCCGAACGGCTGGTGGTTGAACTCGTAACAAACCCCTTGGAAAGCAAACCTGAGGAACTTCCTATGTTGGTTTAGTATAGGAATGTGGAAGTATGTATCTCAGAGATCTATCAACATGAACCAATCCCCTTGCGTCATGTATTCGAGAATGCATATTATTGTTAACATGTGGAAGGGACAACTCATGATGTGTTTGTTGAACATCGATAAATCTAAAATCGGCCTCAATCCTCCTGACTTCTTTGGAACCAGGAAGTATTTCGAGTAAAAACCGGTCTACTCCTCGCTCAAGGGAACCCCGGAAATGATGTGTTTCGCTAGCAGTTCCTATAGTTTGACTGTAGTGCTGAACCCTGCTCCATGGAAGTGAGCTTTGTCTGTAGCACCCCATTGAATTTTGGTGGTGCTCCTGAAAACTGTAGGGTATAAACCTTGCAAATCACTCATCTTAACCATTTGTTGAGCAAGCAAGACTGGAGCCAAGCGGCGCTGTGATCTGACAACGGTGCGGCTTGGTTGTTCTGCTTCCCGAGTGGAGATAGCCTGGCCTCTACCGCCACCAAGAGGACAGAGTCTGCATTGGTCCATGGGAGGCCCTTCTGGAAAGGGGCATTTACTGGATGTCGCATCATAGCCACTACTCAGCTCTTCGTTTGCTTCAGGCAGACATGACAAACGTCTCTTTTGAGGTGGTCTGATGTATGTACTTACTTCTGACCGACTGAGAGAGGGAAAAGGCGAAAAAGTCTTGGTTTGGACAAATGATCCAACACCAGGCTCATGGTTTTTAAGACTTTAGTTTTACACAACAGTGTGCTGTTTTATATGATCTTTAGTTTTCACTGACAGGACTAGCATGTGTGATTTACCACTTCAACTACACAGTCTTATGTATATTGACCCAAACTGAATTTTTTTACTTGAATGTATAACATAACACAAAGAGTTTGTTCATCCAAAAGTAATTATGAGTCAGTAACTCGTAAGATTATATTGCATATTGCTATGAAATGGTAACATGCGTGACATCTTCATTAAAATGCACAACCGTTTAAACAAATAAGTGCATTTAATTCTGTCAGCCTCATCTTAACCACAAGTGACACTGTTTAATCCCCTCTGGATTTAACTGAACTCCCACAGTCTGAGGCAGGTATTTAAGAAAATACAGACCTTCTTGTGCTATAGTTAAAAAAAAAGTATAATAAGAACTCCCACACTAACATTTTAAAGATATGCTTTGTAAATAATATTATATCATGAGCAAACCATGCTTTTTAGTGAGAGCCTTAAAAAGGAACCATTGTCCTGCTTTTTTCAGTCTCTTAGTATGACTTAAAAATCTGTTGCTTCTTTTGCCAGTAGAGAGCTGGTGTCCCATCTTCTAAATATTTGTACTTTTATTAACTGCAAGCTTGCCTGAGTTGTGACAGCTGCTACTCACAAGATAGTGGCAAATTTGAGGACAAAACCAGAATAAAAGGGGGTGAAATGTGCCATAGAATGGGAGGAGAAGCAGATTTAGATGGATGCAGAGAATAAAAATAGGAGAGACCCACGACTGTCTACCTTTCCTGAGGGACGAGAAAAGAGGGGGGAGGAGGAGAACCATTCCAAATGCTGAATCCTTTCTTTTTCGTATCTCATTCCTGAGTCACCATTTCATCTGTCCACCTACCACCTTTCTCCTGTGTCTCTGCGTCTCTACCTCTCATTCATTCCTCCCTGCTCGCTATCTCACTCCCATCCTCTCACAAGGAGCATCTCTTGTTTGTCCATGCACCCAAATGTCTGCAACATCCTGCTCTCTATTTACAGAGCATGTGGGATGAAGTGTGTGCATGTTTGTGTGAGCCTGCTTCACATTTGTGTTACTTTGTGAAACTGAATACATGTGGGTTCGAGTGATTTTTTTTGTTTTTGTTTTGTGAGTGTTGTTTGAAATATAGATTGGTGTTTTCTCAATGTGTGGTTCACAATTTTTTAATTTGTATCCTTTAATATTTCTTGTTAAACACACAGTACTGATACCTAAAAGAGACAACAGTGATTAAAGATAGGCATATCAATATGCCAAAATTAAATTTTTAGGTAATCCAATTTTGTTGGTCCCCATTGTGGATTGAAAAATGGGAATTGGAAATGCCTTTCCTCCATTTGCTCATCCATCGGTGCATGTTGTGAACGTGATAACTTGACAGATAAATGAGGTACCAACTTCCATTTTGGTTGTGTGGCTGCATCTAGGTGTAGGAAAGACTCAGTTTAAAAATTGAGTAGATCAAAATCCGAGAGGGCTACTGACATAT
>JBBPBX010033206.1:0-11186 GCA_038048925.1 Garcialebias charrua | reverse complement strand
GACCCTTCACCTTTCACACAGTTCTTTTGAACACCATCGTTGGTGCAGAATAAACCAGCATATAACATATGTAATTATAAAACATATTGTAAAGATACAACACTGCTCATGAATAACATAGGTGATTGCTTTGATTATATTAGTATTAGAACAAAATCAAAGATAGAAATAGTCTCTTTTTGAGTGAATCTGTCCTTTGATTCAAACTAATAAAATAAATTGTGTTAAATGTCTGGTTACTGAAAGGGTCAGTGAAAAGCATCACTGAAGAGTTCAAAACACTTCAGTTTGACCCTGGGTAGGTCCACTACATATCCCCCCTTTTGGAAGTCATCGCCCGTCCTTGGGGATGAGGTCCAACACGAAAGGATACCTTGAACTGTCTCTGATCTTGAAGTAATCCAGCAAGTGGAAGAAGAAAAATCAAAAATTATAATCCCATAAAGTTTTTGGAAATTCCATACTGTTCGTAGGTAATCCCATTGCGGTAAGCTTTTAATCCTTTGGAAAACAAAGTCTTATAATCCACAGCGGTAAATCCACAGCAGTAATTCCACCACGATTAGTTTTGTTGATTGATCAGCAACAATTGTTTTTATAATCAGCATGTAGAGGGGATCCCTCGATTGACGCAGAGGAGGCGACCCTTGGATGAAGGTTGAAGACCAAGCGTTGGAGCTGCAGGTCCCCACATCGAAGGTTGTTGGCTGGTTGGCTTCCAGTCAGTGCCACTCTGGTTCTATGTGTCATGCAATTATGTGGTTTTTAGGTGGGCTTATGATTGGGATTTTACATTAGGCCCTACCTATATGCACCTGGTGTGTAAGCTATCATGATTTAGATCAGCTACAATTACCAATTAAGGGGTGGATCAATTCTGTAAAATTAGAAATAGGGATCTATACCTATAGAAGGTTCAGGAGGGCTTCTGTAACGAAGGCCTCTTCATTCCAAACTATTCCTCCATTCATTACTTAGTTTAGGTTAAACTAAAATAGAAAAAGGAAATATAGTTTGGTCTAAATGTCTGTTGTCTTTTAGACGAACGACGTAGGATTTGGTATTCCTAATAAATTTTGAAGTCTATGGCGAGACTCATCAAAATGAATAGATAATCTAGAATAGAATCGATCGAATCGGTTCAATTTAGAAATTGTGAGACCAGTGTAGTTTATGGTACCTTGAGTAGCTTTAAACTACATTGACTCTTCAACGATTGAGATTTAACAAAACGAACTGCATGTTGGCATAGTTAAATCCATATTATGCATTAACCAATGTTAATACAAAACCTTTTTTGGCTGGGAGTGTTCAGAACCAAAACAATATCTCAAATAATGACAACAGTAATGACTAAACAACAAGGAAACAACGTTTCACTGCTTCGACACACTCTTGTCGTCAGATTCCAAAGTGCAACACACAAGAAAACAGGTCTCAACTTTATGACCGAGGTCAAATTAAATCTCGTGGATTTAAACGGTTGTTAAGGTTAGTTTTTTGTTGTGGGTTTTAGGCTTAGCGTTTCTAAGTTCAAATTGGACAATGCGACTTATAGGGTGGAAAATACGGTAGTTTAAACCTGATTAGTTTATTTACTAACTTGTGTTTGGACGACCTTATTATCCCATGAAGTCGGTGAATTTGTGAGATCTTTGTCTTTTGTGGAGTCATTGAACGCCTTGTAAGGTTTGATCTGATTTCGATGTACCCATTTAGCAATTGGCTCTTTGCGGCCTTTGCTGATTTTGATTCCGTAGACAATTGAGGACGTTTTGTCTTTGTCTTGGGCATGACCTAACATCACCCCCCTGTGGTCATGGGGGACCACGAACACGGGTGAGGATATCCATCCATGGGCACAAGTTAGGATGCCAATGTCTAGTTTAAGCTGTTTTCGCAGCTTAGAGTAGACAGTACACAGGAACCTTATAGGTTTCGGCCAACGTTTCTTCTTATGTTTACCTCTTTCTGTGTAATTCAGGCGTGTCTCAAACGTCAACACAGTCGCAGGTGTTTCTGATTTGTCAGTCTGCGATAGGTCACTGTCGTTGTAGTGTGAGTTTGCCGTCCCTTTGTCTGATGAGGGGTCCTCAAAATCTGTAATGATGTCCAAGTGACTATCAGCATCTGGTTGACTGTCCTTCTCTGGACTCAAATGCTCTTGAACCAAGGTTTCATTGAAAGCTTGGCTGATTGCCGAATTACCTGTCCCAAGGGACAATACAGCATCTTCGGTGTGGGATTCTTGGGCCTCCACACCTTCTTCTACATGTGGTAGGTAGTGTTCAGTGAGTGCTGATTGTTCTAGCTCGCAGAGGAGGTTCTCTTGTTGGGCCAGAGTCTGGTCCAACTGTTGGGTCTCTTCTACCTCACCTGTTTGTGAAGGTTCACTTACCGGGCTCTTGTCCTCGGATGAGGGGTCCTTTGTGTCCTCTGCGGTACCTGCGGTAAGGCAGTCTGTATTACAACTAGGAGGCAATTTTATTGGCAGGGGTTTTCTCACTGTTGCCCACATTGTCTGTTGAACATAATCTATAATCGCGTCGAAGCGGTTTATAAAATCTTGGCCAACCAAAAATGGGAATGAGTCAAGTTTAGACACAAATACCGGGTGGTATAGTGTCATTTCGCCAATCTGCATGTGAACCATAGCTATAGCTGTCAGGGTTGTTCTCATCCCTGCGAGGCCCTGCAGTTCAATAGCACATTTCTCGAAGGGTATTTGCCTGTCAACACCGTTAGTGGCGGTCCTTAGCTCCTCGAACAGTTTGGCTGACATAATGGTTATGTCTGAACTACCATCCAGGAGGGCTTCATGCTCAAGGACACCTTCCAGTGTGATAGGCAGGTAAGCTTTATTAGCTACCCCCCTTTTCTTAAAGTTACATAGAAACCTCACAGGTCTTGGCACACGTTTCTGTTCACGTGTGACTCTGGCTGTGTACTCATGTTCACTGTCAGCATCTTGTTGGCTGTCAACATCATGACCTTCAGGATGTTGTAGACTATCAGTACTTTGTTTGCTGTCTTTGTCATCAACTGTGTGCTCTGAGTTATCAAAGGCAAGGTCACTCAATGTACCAGTTTGGTCATCCTCAGTACCATTCAAGTTTTCAAACAACCAACTTATGTCCACTATCTCATCAGAGCTTAGAGGTATGGTGCCTTTTTTCTGGAACTTCTGTGACCTTTTGCTAGTCCCGGACTGTCTCGTCCGAGGTGCAAGGACAGGGCCGTTGCTCGGTGTAGACCGCAGGGGATCTCTTAAAGAGCGGACTCCTACCGTGTGTGGTTTTTTGCTTATCTCGGACAGTTTCGTCCGAGGCGCAGGGACAGGGCACGTCCTTTTAAACCATAATGGGTCTCTTTTTAACCACTTCGGGTCATTGTTCCTGGTTTGTTATTTTGAAAAACATGTTTCTTCTCGCCTATGTTAGGAGAGGGAGTTGATGAGCTTGTCCCTTCCAGCTCCAGCGAGTGGGATTTGACAGTTTTGACTGGGTTTTGTTTGAACCAGATCGGGTCATTGCTTTGTCTGTGAGTATCACAAACATTTACAGCACACCATTTTATTTTTAATTGTCTAATCTCACGTTTTAACTCAAGTTTTTCTTGGTGAAATTATTCTATTCTGCGAATATTATTTTGCCTTAACAATTCAAGCTTTGCTACGAGCAGCTGTAAAGCTTCATCATAATTGTCATCTCCCATCTTTTCTGATTTAATGAGAGATGCTTGTAGTTTATTATTTTAAATATTTCCTTATTTAAAATAAACTAGAGTCATTAATTGTACACAGAAATTTTTTTAAAAATTGCCATTTGTAACTAAAAGTGTACAGATATGCACACCAATTCTGTTTAAAATGCAGATATGTGAAGAGCTTAATGTGGAAATGCCCTGTTCTCCATCATTTTGTTTTTTGATTTAATGTGAAAATCAAACAGAAGATGCCTTTTTGAATGTTATTTTAAATCTCTTCAGTATTTAAAATAAGCAAAAATTATTTGTCTGCACCTCTGTTATTCTAAAATATGTATTTAAAATAAACAGGAGTTTTTGGTTTGTGCACAGAATAATTTTAAAGATGGTATTTCACCATAAAAATTGCTGACTTTTCCTGATGTATTGCGAGAACTTATCTGTTAACATCTTTTAACCAACAGGTGGCAGTCAAGACTTAAACTTAAAGGGGACCACACATTCAAAATTCACTTTTTAATGTTTTTTTACTCAACTTTGGGTATTTACTTCATAAAAAAACAGTCCAAAGGCCAAAAAAATGCACCCAGTGGTTTATTTACTCTAAGTAGATTTATTTTACTGTGATAAAAACGGCTCGTTTTTGAAATAAACTGGAAGTCAATCGCGCTTGTGACGTCACAGGCGCGAGGACAACCCACCCCAACATGAGTCCAGCCCCTCACCTAGCAACCCCTGGTTAGGCTCAACCCATTTCTGTATTAAACACATGACTGTTGTTTTTCATGATTTCATCTCATCTTTTGTTTATATGTTATTAATTTCATGTGTACAGCACTTTGTTGCAGCTGTGGTTTTTTAAATGGCTTTATAAATAAAGTATAATTGTTATTTTTATGTTTTAGTTCAATTTTTAGTGTATTTGCGATCGCTCCAAACGCGCAGCCGGCAAAAATTAAACGAGCAGACCCCCGACGTAGGGACCGGCGTCAACGAGCCCCTCTTCTGGCGCGATGGAGCGGAGCTTCAACTGTGCAGCCTCGCAGCAGCCTGGCAGAAGCCTCGCAACAGCGAGGACCTTCTCTTTACCGATTAATTTACGGGAGACACTTGGTGAACTTTGTGTGTCTTGACTGGAACAGCGATAACTCTCAAAGTCTCCGCGTGCAACGAGCGGAGCTGGCGAAAACCGGAAGAGGAACAAGCTAACATTAGCATCGGATTCGGGTGGTCTCATGCTAAAAGGAGCAGCAAACTGCGGCGCGCTCAGACGGGTTTCGGTAAGTTATCTTAAGCTAACACTAACAGTAAGTCAAATGAGTAATAAAAAACGAGCTAATTTTAAAACAACAACACATTACAGATACTGGCTGTGCAGAGGGCGTAAACAGATCGTTGAAGGGCGTGGACTTCAGAACTTCTATCAGAAACCGGTCGTTCAAAACGAAAGTTAAAACTGGCAGAATTAAAAAGGGTATAATTAATTATCTAAGAATTATTTTGTGTATTAAAATGAATTAATATTGTCAAGATAGCACACAGACATAACATAAAATTTTTAAATACTTACATGTGGTCCCCTTTAATAATAATAATAATTAATTCAATTTATAACGCACTTTTCATTACTGAAAATCTCAAAGTGCTACACATATATTGAATGCTACACACATTCATAAACCGGTGGCGGCAGACTACCATGCAAGGTGCTTTCCAGTCCTACCGGGAGCAACTCAGGGTTAAGTGTCTTGCCCAAGGACACAACGACACATGGTGCGGGTCCCGGGAGTCGAACCGCCAACTTTCCGATCGGGAGACGACTGCCAGGCGGCCGTGGCGTAGTGGTAATGGCAATCGTCCCCCGATCGGAAGGTTGGCGGTTCGAATCCCGGTTCCCCACACCATGTGTTGTTGTGTCCTTGGGCAAGACACTTAACCCCGAATTGCTCCCGGTAGGACTGGAAAGCACCTTGCATGGTAGTCTGCAGCTACCGGTGTATGAATGTGTGTAGCATTCAATGTATGTAGCGCTTTGAGATTTTCACTAATGAAAAGCGCGTTATAAATTGAATTCATTATTATTATTATTATTATTACATTAGCAGAGATAAGCAAATAGCAGCAGGTCACAAAGTTGGCAAGGAGCGCCAAGGACCTTACTGCTTGGGGGGAATGCTTCTGGGGACTGCAAACTCATGCCCTTGTTGATTTATCAATTTGTAAACCCCAGAGCCTTCAAATATGTTGATAGAAAAAAGCTTCCAGTCTATTGGGCATCAAATAGGAAGGCCTGGGTAACGCTGGAAGTGTTTACAAATTGGTTTAAGCAACATTTTGTGCCAGATGTCCTGCGTTTTTGCACTAACCAAAAGATTCCCTTTAAAGTCCTGCTGGTGTTGGACAACGCTCCAGGACACCCCCCTGATCTCAACGAGATTCACACGAATGTGCAGGTGGTGTACCTTCCTCCTGTAGTGGACATGACCTTGTCCACTTTTAAGACACCTGTGTACTTTTGAACTGTCCAGTGATGACCTTTACTGACCACTCAGTAAAGCAAGACATTTACTACGAAATTATTCATTTAGCTATAATCTGATAACATAGTCACCAATAAGAGACTATTTCTATCTTTGATTTTAGGCTGATGTGATCAAATGAATAATTTTATTTGTAAGAGCATCAGTACATTTTAATGTCAGATAAATCAAATACTCTGCTTAATTCAAAATGTTGTACATGGAGGATTTCTCCTCTCCTCTCGAACTTGCATGTGAAGATAAAAGGAACACTTTATCTCATTCATTTTAGCTTGAGCTCAGGACAATCTAGACATCCAGAGACTTTTGTTTTTGTCCTATTTAATAATCAAGCTATTATCATTAATAGGTCCCATATGTAATGCTTAATGACGTTGTTTTAATCAAACCAACAGTATTTTGTTAAAGTGTTAAAGCAAAGGAATCAGTTTTATGATAAAATGCTGACATCTGAAACTAACACTTTATCTTTCTGACAAACTAATCTTTTGACCCCCTTTCAACATGTTGATGTCATCCTCACATCAACTTATGATGCCATTCGGCCAATCAGAAAGAACACATTTTCTGGGTCACGTCTCAGTTAAAACCTTCACATTTTACTTTCAAAAAGAAGTCTGCTGGAGTAAGCCTCAAACCATGGTCTTCTCCAAAGAACTGATGATCGTCTAGTCACACGCTAAGGACACGTCATTCAGTTAAAGACTTATAACATGCCAAGTTATAAGCCATCTTCAACAGCTGAAAAGCTCTCTTTTATTGACATTCCTTTAAGGAACGTCTTATCTTGAACAACAGCACCAGGAGCTGCCGTTACTTCGGTTCGAGTCAAGGCGCACGTCTGGAGACGCTGAGAATGGTAAACGAACTGACCAAACTGGACCGAGGGAGACTGACCATCTTCACGAGGTAACAAGTCGTCAAATGCTTTGCCAAGGGTACCAACGTGTAGCTTTAATCGGCCGGAGAACTGCCATGTTTCTGGTTAAACACATCAAGATAACTCCCTAAAACTCTTAACTTTTCTTCCTCCATAAATCTTTCCTATTTCTTTTCCCTCTCAACCTAAGCTGGAAACTATATTTTTTAAGTTAAAGAGCCCACAGACTAAATATGCTTAACATCTAATATTTATGTCTGTTGTGTTAAATTTAAGTGTGCTGACGTATTTGAATTGAAAGAAAGTGAAATCATGTCAATCAAGTGTAATGGTGTTAATTTAGTTGATTTATTTTAAATAAATGATAGTGTCTCTTTGACATATCAAACTAAGTTAACGTCTTTGTCACTTAATGGCTTTGTGTATTTATCCATCATAAAGATCACAGAAATATTGGGTAAACTGAAAAAGAACAGAATCCGTGAACATTTACTATTCAATCTGAATAAGTAGATTAATTAAGGATAAAGAGGTCAGTATTAATATTGACCTCCTCATTAATTCTTACATCTGGTGGCCCGTAAACGGTTCTGAAAGTTTATTGATATCTGTGGTCTCAGTCATGAACTGTAACGTCATGTTTGCATAAGAGGATCCAAGTTTTAAACTCTTGAGGATAATGATTTTGGCTGGAAGTGTTCAAAGCAGGCAGATTCTGCATGTTTTTATCATTTGAAGCTGAGAGATTGTTATTGTTCAACTCCTTAACACGCTGTTGGAAGCTTTTAGGTGAGGTTTTTGTAAGCCCGTGGTCTGTGTTCTGGTCCTGTTCGGTCCAGTTCACACAGACTCCTGTACAAAGCTTTGTTTGACCGCCGAGTCAAAAGCCTGAAAGCTACTTTAACATCTACAAGATTGCTGTGTGTGGTATTTTTGCAAGTTAGCGCAGGTCGAAAAAGCATATTACTGTAGAACGTGTCGGCTGGGTTCTGTCAGACCCGTTTCCTGCTCCATTGAAAAGTGGACCGGAACCGACCTTGAAGTGGCTCCGAGCGAGTCCGTGTTTGTTCTGCAGCTGAAGTGCTGGGTTACTGAATGTAGCTAAGTCGTGCCTGTTTTAATTGTGATTGCCACGTTTCAGAATTTTGGGAAGTTAACTTATAGCGTTTGAGTTGTTTAAGAGTCTGGAGTTGCGTGCTAGGCTAACGTTACATGGACGTGTCCTACACGTTGTTTATGAGCTGTGATTGGATGAACGAGAGCTGTGAGCTGTCAATCACTCTTGTGGCGAACGCTGATTCGCTGTTGTGTGCTGTCAATCACTCTTGTGGCGAACGCTGATTCGCTGTTGTGAGCTGTCAATCACGTCGCACGCCGTTGCGACCAGCCCACTTTGTCGTCATTTCCGGCGCTACATTGGTCGAAGGTGAGAAACTACATTCGCCATTAATGCTTGGAGATTGAACTACATATGCTGTGATTGATTTGTTGACGTCACGTATGTTGTAGCGAGCTCCGCCTCGCTCACGTAAGAAGCTGGTGACGCGCTACGCACGCTGCGTTGGCCCGCCCATTCTTGTCGTCATTTCCTGATGCACATTGAGTGACAATCAGACGCAGTTCACACACACACACGCTGACAGAACAAACTGAGTTTCACTGAGAGTTTAAACATTCTTTAAAGCCATCTGAACTGTCTAACAACATAGATTTGTCTCTGAGAAGTACGCGGTTCGAGCGTTTATCACTGATACACTAGAAACTAACTCTGACAAGGTTGTTTTTAGTTTAAATACTGATTAAAAAAAAAATCAGTTTCCTCGTGATTAAAATTAAGACTCGAAGCTGTTGGTTAGAGGACGTTGACAGATGAGTTTTCTTAAAAAACATCATAAAAAGTCAGCATTTTATGGTGAGTTACCAGCTTTTAATTTTGTTCTGTACACAAACAATAGCTCCTGTTTATTTTAAATAAAATATTTAGAATAACAGAGGTACGGACAAACATTTTTGCTTATTTTAAATACAAAGAATTTAAAATAACAAACAAAAGTACAGTTTTCACTCCAGATAACTGAAATTTTTTTCCTTTCTCTTCCTTTCTCTGACACATCATCTTCCACAGTTGTCCTGTGCACATTTAAACTTTCCTGTTTATTTCAAATAGTGAAAAGTTTAGAATAACGAATACAGAACATCTTTTATTTTGATTTTCACTGAAAATCCAGATAAAAGATGGCAGGCACAGAGGGTGAGACCCCTGACACCTCTGATACAGGGCAGCCTGTGCCACCTCAAGGCCACGACCCGACCAAAGCAGATTGGATCGAATGTGCCTTATTTTCACTCACAGGGCCCATCACAAACTACCATGAAGAGACACAGTTGATGGAGGAAGCAGATGTGGACAGTGCATTAAAAACTGTAACAGCTGGAACCACAACGGCTGAAAAGAAAGCAGACAGAGATAAACGTTTGGCTAAATTAAGCCTTCTGTTAAAGGCCAAGCTAGACTTTGAAACTGCTGTACGCCGGGCTGTCTCTACATCATGTTTAACAGCACAAATGGAGGTTGCCGCTTTACAGCAGGAGGTAAAGAGTTTAACACAGTCGAGTATTGGCAGCGCTGAACAAACGCGTAGTCTCTACGAAGAATGCAGAGTGTTAAAAAGGGATTTTGACCAATCACAAGATGATTTGGAAAAATGTGTGGTGGAGAAGGATACGTATTACCATCAATACAAGTCGCTTCAGGCGGATTGTGGGGAGGCACGAGACGCGCTGGAAAAATGCACGGACACCCTGGAATCATTATCACTACGGTACACAAGGCTGCAAGAAGATTATAGAAAATCACAAGAACAGCACATGATGTTACAACGTGAAAATGATGGGTTAAAAGTCCAACTGAATAGTTGTAAAATAGAGCGTGCATCAGCAATGAACAAACTCTTTGAAGAAGAGAGAAAATGTTTGGGTCTCATGAGTAAACACCTTGAGAACTCACCGCCTCCGCTGCCTCCTCCCATACCTGATGACCTACTCCCTCCTCCACCGCCCCCGCCCATGCCAGATGCACTACTCCCTCCAACACCACCGCGCCGTCCCTTGGGGCCTCTAAAACCGACAATCCCACCGGATGCGCCGGTGGGTGGATCTGATAATAACCCACAAATACCTCTATCAATGGCTGAACTACGGAATATGGCGAAAAGCATTCAAACCTTCGCCCCTGGCCCAATGGGCTCACACGAAACCAAGATCTATCTCGAGGACCTTGATTTCCAGCTTCAACGCTTCCCAGAAGCTACAGATGATGATAGAATCTGTCTGTTAAGGTTAACATCGGACAGGACGGTGCATGCTTTTATGAAGCGTCAACGAGAAGCAGTGATGAAAGACTACAGTCTTCTCTGTGCTGCGCTGATAAAGGAGTTTTCTCCTTGCACGGGGCCCGATGGCATCATAACAGCAGCTAACATCAAGCAAGGTAGGAATGAACACCCAAGGTCATATTATGACCGAATATTCCGTGCCTATTTCGGGGACAGATGCGAACCTGAAATGGAGGAGGAGGTAGGGTTTAAGTATATTTTCAGCCAAAACCTCTGCCCTGACATAAGAGAGAAAGTACATGTCAGCGCAAACTATAAACGGAGGTCCATCGAAGACATAAGAGAGTGCGCGATAGATGTTTTTACAGGTCGCTCACCAAACAAGACACCCTTTGAAGTGTGTCCTGGTGAAAAGGTCAAATACCAATCGCTAGACCTTGAAGGAGCAAGAGCGCCAGCTCACTCTTTTAAGGAAGCCGAGAATAAGCAATATTTCCAACCTGACAGACCGCAAAATGAAGGTGTCCGCTGGAACAAAGACCAAAAGGGGTCCAGAGACCCTAAGTGGTACAGGCCGCATCAAGAGGAAGAACCCCATCATCAAAAAAGGGGGGCTTTCCAAAAGAAAAAGAAATATGGGTCCCAAGGTGACTCATATGGAAGAGGGCGGTCCCAGAGGGGACCCCCGAGCAATGCGCCAGATCCTGCACCTCAAACTGAACAGTC
>JBBPBX010033205.1:13594-33397 GCA_038048925.1 Garcialebias charrua | reverse complement strand
ATATATATATATATATATATACAGCAAACCCTCGACCTACGTCACCCGCGACCTACGGCAACTCAGACTTACGATTTTATCATATTTAATAAAAATATGATTAAAAAAAATATATATATTTTTTTGTGTTTAAATGTTATTAATTTCATGTGTATAGCACTTTGTTGCAGCTGTGGTTGTTTTAAATGGCTTTATAAATAAAGTATAATTATTAATATTTCGTTTTTATTAAAATTTGATCGTATTTACGCAACTTCCGGTCGTTTCCGGTCGCCATTTTACAATTGTCTACTGCGGTCAATGGAGCTCTAGACGCTCCTGTCAGCTGGCTTTAGAGGACCGTGTGTCCGTTCAGGGTTGCCTCATACGGATAAATTTGCTGGAAACACTCGGTCAACTCTGTGGACGTCTCAGGCCCGGAGGAGCAGCCGCCGATCGCTCCAACAACGCCGCCCGACATGCTAACGACAGCAGCTAACAGAGCAGCTAACACAGGCGAAGACACCGAGCCGACATGCCGCGGAGGGGCCATCTGCGGCCGGGAGCTCGCCGCAAATGTCCGCCTGGCAGTCGGGGGACACCGAGCTAACGCGGAGATACAAAGCCGACAGCCTTTTTGAATGAACTGACATGCTAACCATTGCTGCTAATGGCGGGGCCTAACCGTAGCTAACGCCGAGCTTGTTTTGGATGGAGGACATCGCGGAGAAACGGCTTTCAGTAAGTTCCATCCATCCATCCATCCATTTTCTTCCGCTTATCCGGGGTCGGGTCGCGGGGGTAGCAGCCTAAGTAGGGAGGCCCAGACTTCCCTCTCCCCAGCCACTTGGAGCAGCTCCTCTGGGGGAATCCCAAGGCGTTCCCAGGCCAGCCGAGAAACATAGTCCCTCCAGCGTATCCTGGGTCTTCCTCTGGGTCTCCTCCCGGTGGGACATGCCCGGAACACCTCACCAGGGAGGCGTCCAGGAGGCATCCTAACCAGATGCCCGAGCCACCTCAACTGGCTCCTCTCGATGTGGAGAAGCAGCGGCTCTACTCCGAGTCCCTCCCGGATGACTGAGCTTCTCACCCTATCTCTAAGGGAGAGTCCAGCCACCCTGCGGAGAAAACTCATTTCAGCCGCTTGTATCCGAGATCTTGTTCTTTCGGTCATAACCCAAAGCTCATGACCATAGATGAGGGTGGGAACGTAGATCGATCGGTAAATTGAGAGCTTTGCCTTTTGACTCAGCTCTCTCTTCACCACGACAGACCGGTACAGCGCCCGCTTCACTGCGGACGCTGCACCTATCCGCCTATCGATCTCACGCTCCAGTTTTCCCTCATTCGTGAACAAGATCCCGAGATACTTAAACTCCTCCACTTGGGGCAGGACCTCCTCCCCGACCCGGAGAGGGCACGCTACCCTTTTCCGGCTCAAGACCATGGCCTCGGATTTGGAGGAACTGATCCTCATCCCGGCCGCATCGCATTCAGCTGCAAACCGCTCCAGTGAAAGCTGTAGATCACGAGCTGATGAAGCCAATAGGACCACATCATCTGCAAAAAACAGAGAAGCGATTCTAAGGCCACCAAAACGGATCCTCTCAACACCTTGGCTGCGCCTAGAAATTCTGTCCATAAAAGTTATAAACAGAATCGGTGACAAAGGGCAACCTTGGCGGAGTCCAACTCTCACCGGAAACGAGCCTGACTTACTGCCGGCAATGCGGACCAAGCTCTGACACCGGTCGTACAGGGACCTAACAGCCCATATCAATGGGCCTGGTACCCCATACTCCCGGAGTACCCCCCACAGAACCCCCCGAGGGACGCGGTCGAATGCCTTTTCCAAGTCTACAAAGCACATGTAAACTGGTTGGGCAAACTCCCACGCACCCTCCAGGACCCTGTTGAGGGTGTAGAGCTGGTCTAGTGTTCCACGACCAGGACGAAAACCACACTGCTCCTCCTGAATCCGAGGTTCGACTATCCGACGGACCCTCCTCTCCAGAACCCCTGAATAGACCTTACCAGGGAGGCTTAAGAGTGTGATCCCTCTATAGTTGGAACACACCCTACGGTCCCCCTTTTTGAATAGGGGAACCACCACCCCAGTCTGCCAATCCAAGGGAACTGCCCCCGATGTCCACGCGATATTGCAGAGTCGCGTAAGCCAACACAACCCCACAACATCCAGAGCCCTAAGGAACTCAGGACGAATCTCATCCACCCCCGGAGCCTTGCCACCGCGGAGCTTTTTAACCACCTCGGCGACCTCAGCACCAGAGATTGGAGAGCCCGATCCAAAGTCCCCAGGCTCCGCTTCCTCAGTGGAAGACGTGCCAGTAGGATTGAGGAGGTCTTCGAAGTATTCCGCCCACCGACTCACAACATCCCGAGTTGAGGTCAACAGCACGCCATCCCCACCATAAATGGTGTTGGTCGCGTACCGCTTTCCCCCCCTGAGACGCCGGATGGTGGACCAGAATCGCCTCGAAGCCGTACGGAAGTCATTCTCCATGGCCTCTCCGAACTCCTCCCACGCCCGAGTTTTTGCCTCAGCAACCACCCGAGCCGCATGCCGCTTGGACTGCCGGTACCTATCTGCTGCTTCCGGGGTCCCACAGGCCAAAAAGGCCCAATAGGACTCCTTCTTCAGCTTGACAGCATCCCTCACCGCCGGTGTCCACCACCGGGTTCGAGGGTTGCCACCACGACAGGCACCAACAACCTTGCGGCCACAACTCCGATAAGCTGCCTCGACAATAGAGGCGCGAAACATGGCCCACTCGGGCTCAATGTCCCCCGCCTCCCTCGGAACGTGTTCAAAGCTCTCCCGGAGGTGGGAGTTAAAGCTCCGTCTTACGGGAGACTCTGCCAGACGTTCCCAGCAGACCCTCACAATACGTTTGGGTCTGCCAGGTCTGACCGGCATCCTCCCCCACCATCGGAGCCAACTCACCACCAGGTAGTGGTCAGTTGACAGCTCCGCCCCTCTCTTCACCCGAGTGTCCAAGACATGCGGCCGCAGATCAGATGAGATGACAACAAAGTCGATCATCGAACTACGACCTAGGGTGTCCTGGTACCAAGAGCACATATGAACACCCTTATGCCTGAACATGGTGTTTGTTATGGATAATCCATGACGCGCACAGTAGTCCAATAACAGAACACCACTCGGGTTCAGATCAGGGGGGTCGTTCCTCCCAACCACACCCCTCCAGGTCTCATTGTCATTGCCCACATGAGCGTAGATGTCCCCCAGTAGAACAAAGGAGTCCCCAGGAGGCGCACTCTCCAATACCCCTTCCAAGGACTCCAAAAAGGGTGGGTAATCTAAGCTGCCGTTTGGCGCATAGGCACAATCAACAGTCAGAGCCCGTCCCCCCACACGTAGGCTAAGGGAGGCTACCCTCTCGTTCACCGGGGTGAACTCCAACATACAGGCACCATGATGGGGGGCAACGAGTATGCCCACTCATGCTCGGTGCCTCTCACCAGGGGCAACACCAGAGTGGAAGATTGTCCAACCCCTCTCAAGGAAACTGGTTCCAGAGCCAGAGCCATGCGTTGAGGTGAGTCCAACTATTTCTAGCCGGAACCTTTCAACCTCACACAATAGCTCAGGCTCCTTCCCCACCAGAGAGGTTACATTCCACGTCCCAATGGCCAGCTTCTGTAGCCGAGGATCAGACCACCAGGGTATCCACTCTCGGCCACCACCCATCCCACATTGCACCTGACTCCTTTGGCCCCTCCCACAGGTGGTGAGCCCATGAGAAGGGGGACCAAAGACTCCTCTTCGGGCTCTGCCCGGCTAGGTTCCATGGGTAAAAGCCCGGCCACCAGGCGCTCGCCAATGTGCCCCACCCTCGGGCTTAGCTCCAGAGTGGGGCCCGGGTGACCCACGTCCAGGCAAGGGAACATTTAGTCCATTTATTTGACTCATCATAAGGCACATGTGTCAAACTCTTGGCCCACGGGCCAGATGTGGCCCGCCATGTCATTTTATGTGGCCCGCAAGAGCTTAGTTTAAAAATTTTGAGTGTCTAAAAATAAATACGAGCGTGTTTTGACCAAAAACTACATTTCCCACAATGCCTTTCAACTACGGTAGCCCACAATGCCTTTCATCTACGGTAGCCCACAATGCCTTTCGACTACGGAAGCCGCAGCAGTGTTTCTACCTTCATGCCAACGAGTGGAATTGAGATATAAATAATGATCCCAAAATGTCCAGAAAGAGAAAAGTTGATGCAGACGGAAGTTTCAAGAAAGATGGGAAGGCGAATAGTACTTGTTTGTGCTTCCAGGAGAAAGACCGGTATGTCTTTTGTGTTACGAGGCGGTGTCGGTTTTGAAACCAAACACGGAGCTAAGTACGCTAAACAAGCTAGCCTTCAAGAAAAGTAACACATTCTGCCAAGAATTAAAAGGCAAACTGCGGGGGGACTTCCGGAAGCAAATGGAGTAGACGGTCGCACTGGAGCTCCGCTCCCACGCTAATATCTAAATCCCCGCTCAGAACTCGTTAATAGGATTATTATTTTTGACAAAATAATCTATGAGCGGGAGGATCAACACGTCGAGCCATAAAAAAGTTAGTAAAGATGCCCAAAACTCAGGATAAAAACGCCCCGGTGGCCAAAGCTAACACACGCTCAAACCAAGCTAGCGACAGCACGGCTAACGTGGAAGCTACGAGCGCCGAAGCGAGCACGGACTCAGAAGGAATACTCAAGGCTATCGGTGAATTGAAGACCGTTCTGAAGGGGGACAACGAAAAATTACAACATAACTTCGACCAACTGGGACATGAAATCAACGGTAAGCTGGACAATATTTCCACCGAGGTGCGAGGCCTAGCAGTGCGGGTTGACGAGGCGGAGACCCGCATCAACAAAGTGGAGAACTGGGCTAAAGAAGCGACCGAGGCGCTGTGCCTCTGCCTCGAACAACAGAGGAAAACGCAGCTTAAAGTGCTTGATTTAGAGTCCCGCTCCAGAAGAAGCAATTTGCGTGTCTTTGGGGTGCCAGAGGGGCAGGAGGGGGACTCGGCTACACAGTATATTGAGACACTCCTGAGAACCCAGTTGCAGCTACCAGAGGACTTTGATTTGAAAATACAACGTGCTCACCGCACTCTGACAAATAAACCCCCACCCAATTCACCACCGAGGGCTTTCATCGTCAACTTTCTGGAATTTTCTACAAAAGAAAAGATTTTAAGAGAAGTGTGGAAAAAAGGCAAACTTCAGGTGGGCGCTTCAAATATTTACTTTGACCATGATTATGCACCTGAGATAGTGAAAAAGCGCAAAGAATATATCGCTATCAAGAAAGTGCTCAAAGCAAAAGGCATCCGCTTCCAAACACCATTTACCAACATGAGGGTCCACTGGGAATCGGGAGCGCGCACATATTCCAGCGCTCGGGAAGTCTACAACGAGATGAAGAAACGTGGAATCCAGGTGGAGGAACCGGCTGCAGCTGATGTCAACACTGGAGCAGAGGCGCGTCTCCGGGAGCTGCTGGACTGGCAGCCAGCGGGTAACAGCGGTGCAGGAGTGGCGCAGAGAGCGAGGAGCAAGCTGCAGGATTTCCAAAGGAGCTTGTCCCAGTGAAAATAAGTAAAACAACAAGTCACAACTCATCACTACTGTAAGTAGGCTCTGATTTATTACTTCGTGGGAGAGGACACTGTTTATTTTATTTTTACGTTGGACTAATAGGATGGACGTGTTTTTTCCTAAAGACGCTTTCACTGTCCTTTTTGGGCCCTCTCAGCCTGAGAGGTTTAACCCTCGACTTGCCAACGGGGTCACGAGTGAGAAGAGGGAGGCTCTTCTCACCTTGGAAGTCAGTCTGTTATTTTGTATTCTATTTGTGTTCTTTTTGTTGTTCTATTTGTGTTCCTTTTGTGTTTATTACAGTTTGTGTTCTGGGCTCAGGGGTCAAATCAGTCAAGGTAACTCTTTATATTAATGTCATATAATCTAAAAGTCGCTTCCTTGAATGTAAATGGACTGAGTAGTCCAGTGAAAAGAAAAAGGGTCTTAGCTAAGCTGAAAAAAGATGGGGTGAAAATTGCTCTTTTACAAGAGACACATATGTCTAAACAAGAACATGAAAAGTTCAAATCATTTGGTTACTCAAACACATTTTATAGCTCTTGTAGAAACAGTAGAAAGAGGGGGGTTCTCACCCTAATTTCTAACTCACTGAACTTTGAACTGATATCTGAGAAGGGTGACAAAGAGGGTAGGTTTGTTATTATAAAGGGAAGGATTGATAATGTCATTGTTACGATTGTTAATGTATATGTACCTCCAGAGAGTGACAGAACCTTCTTAAAAACGCTCTTTGACACCATTATCTCTTTTAGTGAAGGAGTTCTTATTTGTGCCGGTGACTGGAACACAATCCCTAATTTTACTCTAGATACAACAAGCAATAAAAAGCAAAAAACTAGTAGGTCAAAAGATTTAAATATTCTGATCAGGGAGATGGGAATGTTTGATGTCTGGAGGGACCTTCATATAAAGGAAAGAGAATACACTCACTACTCCTCTACACACAAAGTTCACTCTAGGATCGACCTGTTCCTGATGAACACCATAGATAGATCTAAAGTGAAGGAATGCTTAATTGGAACGTCTGATATCTCTGACCATAATGTTATTTATCTATCCATCAGCCTATCCAATAGACCTAAAACAACAATATGGCGCCTAAATGTAGGTATCCTTAATAATGAAACCACAACAAAGGAGATTAGAAATGAAATAAGGGAATGTATAAAAGATAATAACGATGGGCAAGTAAACCCCACCATGGTCTGGGACACGGTCAAGGCAGTAATGAGAGGGAGACTAATTTCAAGAACAACCTATCTTAAAAAGATAAAAAGATTGAAATACGAGGAACTGCAAAACACATTGAGGAAATTAGAACTAAAACAACAAACGTCTAACAATAGAGAAGTATCAAAACAAATAGCGAAAACTAAAAACAATATAAACGATATGGTACTTGAGGAACTTGAGAATAAATTACGTTTCTCCAAACAAACATTTTACGAATCAGGTCCAAAAGCTACACGGATTTTAGCTAGACAACTTCGCAAACAACAATTGAAACATTCAATTACCAAAATTAGAGACTCAACTGGTAACTTAACCTACGATGAGGACAAAATACATAAGACCTTTGAAAATTACTTTGAAAAACTATATTCTGCCCCAGAACCAGCTAATATAAATGCTATTGATAATTTCCTGACAGCTTTGGACCTCCCTTCGCTCGGATTAAGCCAAAACAAAGTTCTAACTGCTCCCATTACACAGAAAGAACTGGATGCAACAATTGGACATTTGAAAAATAATAAAAGTCCTGGTTGTGACGGTTACCCAAATGAATGGTACAAAGTGTTTAGAAAGGAGCTTTCCCCTGCCCTGCTCGACTCCTTTAACTGGACTTTGAGTAGGGCAGAGATTCCACCATCTTGGAGAGAGGCTGTAGTGTCTGTTCTCCCTAAAGAGGGGAAAAATGCTGAACATTGTGAGTCATATCGCCCAATCTCAATTCTGAATGTAGACTATAAAATTTTTACATCAATAATTTCTAGGAGAATGGAACACTACCTACCAGATTTAATACATGAAGATCAGACGGGATTCATCAAAGGCCGACAAACTCAAGACAGCATAAGACGAACATTACATATAATAACTCAAGCCAAAAAGCAGGACCTCAACGTTGCACTAGTTAGCCTAGATGCAGAAAAAGCTTTTGACCGGGTCAATTGGACCTTTCTATACAAGGTACTAGAACGTATGGGCTTTAATAATCAGTTTGTTAACTGCATACAATCACTATATGATAAACCACGGGCCAGAATAAAAATTAACGGGCATTTAACGAATAGCTTCCAACTACACAGAGGAACCCGCCAGGGATGCTGTCTAAGTCCAGCACTTTTTGCAATTTTCATTGAACCCTTGGCACAGGCCATTAGAGATAACGATGAGATAAAGGGTGTTAGTTTTGCAAATACCGAACACAAAGTTGGCCTTTTCGCAGATGATGTAATCGCATACCTCCAAAACCCAGATATAACGCTCCACAAATTCATGTCAGCTCTAGTTGAATTTGGTCAACTGTCAGGTTACAGTCTAAACATCACAAAAACACAAGTTTTGACAATTAATTACTCACCTAATAAATTTATAAGAAAGACATACAGACTTAAGTGGGATGCCAAAAAACTAAAATATCTAGGAGTCTTTATTCCCCAAGATTTGGACAAACTATTCAGTTTAAACTTTGATAAACTTACTGAAACCATACAAAAAGATCTGACAGTCTGGGCAAGGTTAATACTGGATTTTACAACTAGAATGGAAATAGTAAAGATGAATTTGCTCCCTCGTTTTTTATACCTTTTTTTATCTTTGCCTATTAGGATACCAAACGCACAGTTTCAGGCCTGGGATAGGCTGATCTCAAGATTTATTTGGTCCGGGACCAGACCAAGGATAAAGTTTAAAACACTCCAAATTAATAGAGACCAGGGGGGTCTGGCACTTCCAAATTTGAAACAATACTACTACGCATCCCAAATAAGAGGTATGGTTTGCTGGTGCTCCCCAGAAATGGAGACAGGGTGGAAACAGATTGAACTTAGCCAGGACAGGGTACAACCCCAAACACGTCTGGGAGGCAAAATAGTTTCAGACGAAAATGGGAATCGTATAGTTGAAGACGCATTGTTAATCTGGAAAGAAGTAGTTGGCAAATACAAATTGACAGATGTCACTGGTCTCCTGATGTGGCCTTCTTGCAACCCTGACTTCCGACCAGGAGAGTTAGACTCTTCCTTTTTGGGATGGAAAGATAGAGGACTGACAACATTATGCCAGTTTGTAGATGGTAACACCTTTAAAACATTTGAACAACTGAAAAGGGAATATAACCTTGAGAACAGAGATTTATTTAAATATTTTCAAATAAGACATTATTACGATAACAAAATAAAAAAGGGGTCCCTCCAGAAGGTAATACTATTGTGCAAATCTTTACAAACGCTCATACTCACCTCCCAAGTAAAACTGTTTCCAAACTATATAAAGGGCTGCAGAAACATAATGGAAATAATACCTTGTACATTAAGTCAAAATGGGAAAAGGAACTGGGAGTAAAAATTACAGAGGAGGATTGGCTTTTAATGTGTGAAACACAACAGACAACTACCAGTTCCAAAAGATGGAAACAATTCGGGTGGAAGTGCTTAACTAGGTTCTTCATCACACCTCAAATTACCAGCAGATATAGAGGAGAAGAACAGCAATGTTGGAGATTATGTGGTCATAAAAATGTCAATCACACTCATATATTTTGGTCCTGCCCAAAGCTGGCATCTTATTGGGATGGAGTCTGTCAAACCATCGGGAGTATTTTGGGATATGTCATCCCAAAGGACCCCAGAACTTTCCTGCTGGGACAGATGACTGGAGAAGTGCTTCAAAAAAAAGATGAATACCTATTCAAGATCCTATCAATAGCAAGCAAAAAAGCTATTACTCGGAACTGGCTAAAGAAACCTCCCCCCAAACTGGACAATTGGCGGGAAGTCATAGAGGAAATTCACTCGATGGAAAAACTGACACATCTTCTACAAATTAAAGGACACTCTTACAACAAACGCTGGTCTAAATGGCTGGCCTACAAGATCAAGGAAACCTAACTGTGTACAACATCTTGTATTATTGACATTCCTTTTTTTAAACCAAATATCAGTGCCCCTAGCTCAGTGTGTTATTTGTGTTATTGTAAAAATGTAAAAAGTTAAATAAAGAGTTTAAAAAAAAAAAAAAAAAAGGCAAACTGCGGTCGCAGCAGAGTTTGTTCATGAAACCCACAGCCAAAAACGAGGCTGCAGTGAAAGCTAGCTTCATTGTGGCTGAAGAAATCGCTTCCAAGTCGTTTTCAGATGGAGCGTTTTTGAAACAGTGCATGCTGAAGGTCTGTGAGCAGAGACGCAAACAAGTCATCACGCAGATGTCCGACACGATCACGGCTTTCCAGAATAAATTGGACTTATGGATGTGACAAGTGAAACAGGACAATCTTGTCCACTTTCCTGTTTGTCAGGTTAGCATTTTTTTTAAACAATTAAAATATAATAAAATGTAATTCAACAAAGAAGAAGAACATTTAAAAGTGTGCAATTTAATGATTGTGCTTGCATTTTGTTTTGTGTTTATCATTTTCAGAACATGATCAATCGTAGAGAGAGAATCCACTTGTGTGTTCCAGGCAGCATCTCCTCATCAAAGACTACCGGTAACCAAAA
Organism: Garcialebias charrua; assembly: GCA_038048925.1. Taxonomy (NCBI): domain Eukaryota; kingdom Metazoa; phylum Chordata; class Actinopteri; order Cyprinodontiformes; family Rivulidae; genus Garcialebias; species Garcialebias charrua. The sequence goes on along the minus strand of JBBPBX010033205.1, from coordinate 23,058 downwards.
AACTTGAGTAATATAGTTGTGAACTGAGTCAACCTTTATTTTGGTATTTTTAGTTGATTACATATTATTTATGTGTAGCTGCTGTTGTAATTATTTAATGTTTGCAGGGTGTGTATGCACACAAATTGTTGTCATCAAACCATCAGTTGGATGCAAGGCTGTGTGTAGCCTTTTTTTGTAAAATGCTACATGTGTCATACATGTTCTTTGCAGCTCAGTTTTATGTTATTTTTCTTTATTAACTTGGACATCTAAAAAAGCTAAGTCTGGTCCTCTGGACATTCAAAAAACAAAACAAAGCAAAAAAAACTGTAGAAACATTTCGTCTTTCGTCCGAAAGACTTCCTCAGTCTGAGATGCTGTATTCAGCTCAGTCTTATAAATAGCACCCTCTCACAGTGGATCAACCAGTTGGCTGATGACAGCCGAAACCAGCTGCTCACATGATCAAGGAGGACCACCTCTGGACCATCAGGTCCAGAGGACCAGACTTAGCTTTTTTAGATTTTTCTACCTGGATTATTGAGCATGCATCAGGGTATTAACTTGGACAGTTTGATCCTTCATTAATGGAGTTATGTGGGTTTTCATAAGCTGACAAAATTTAAAAGGATTTATGTTAGAGCAACAAGCAAACAGATGTTTTCTATGCAACTGTAATTGTCAGTTGAATAAGTTATAATAAATGAGTTATTCAACATTAAGGAGTACGGTAGTTACATTTATTTTACATTACATTAGATTACATTTAGTTACATTTATAAGTTACATCTGGCCCTTCAAGGACAGCCATTATGCCGATTTGGCCCTCGGTGAAAATGAGTTTGACACCCCTGTCATAAGGGGTCTTTGGGCTGCACTTTGTCTGGTCCCTCGCCTAGGACCTGTCTGTCTTGGGTGACCCTACTAAGGGCATGAAGCCCCTGACAGCATAGCTCCAAGGATCATTGGGACACTCAAACCCCTCCACCACAGTAAGGTGGCAACCCAGGGAGGGGGTCACAATGTATCACAATGTCATCTGCAAACATCATAGTCCATGGGGATTCCTACCTGACCTCATCTGTTAGTCCGTCTGTTAGTCGGTCCATCACAGAGCAAACAAGAAGGGGCATGGAGCCGATCCTTGGTGCAATCCCACCTCCACCTTTAAGCTATATGTCCATCCTACATCAATCTCACCCCTGTCCTACTGTCCTCATACATGTCCTGTACCAGTCTAACATACTTTTCTGCCACTCCAGATTTCCTCATTTATTACCACACCTCCTCTCTTGGAACCCTGTCATATGCTTTTTCTAAATCCGCAAACACACAATGGAGTTCTTTCTGACCTGCTCTGTACTTCTCTATCAACATCCTCAAAGCAAAGATGGCATCTGTGGTGCTCTTTCTTGGCATGAAACCATACTGTTGCTCACAGATAGTCACCTCTTGTCTTGTCTAAGTCTTGCTTCCACAACTCTTCATTGTGTGGCTCATCAACTTAATTCCCTTGTAGTTGCTAAGACTGTGTATATCACCCTTGTTCTTAAAAATGGGAACCAACAGACTTCTTCTCCATTCCTCAGGCATTTTCTCACCCTCACATATTCCATTAAATATTTGAGTCAAAAACCTCACTGCCATCCCTACAAGACGTTTCCAAACCTCCACTGGTACTTTGTATGTCATCAGGTCCTACTGCCTTCCCCATCTTCATTCTTTTCAGAGCTTTCCGGACTTCACCCTCACTAATCTTTCCCACTTCCTGGTCCACAGTTTCTATGACATCTACTCTTCTTTCTCTTTCATTCTCTTCATTCATTAGCTCATCAAAGTAATCCTTCCATCTTCATATCACACTCTCCTTACTTGTTAGAACATTACCATTCACATCTTTAATAAGCCTAACCTGCTACACATCCTTTCCAGCCTGATCCCTCTGTCTTGCCAGTCGGTACAAGTCCTTCTCACCCTCTTTAGTGTCCAGTCTCCCATACAACTCATTGTACGCTCTTTGCTTTGCCTTAGCTACTTCCCTCTTTGCTCTATGTCCCATCCATCCATCCATCCATCCATCCATTTTCTTCCGCTTATCCGGGGTCGGGTCGCGGGGGTAGCAGCCTAAGTAGGGAGGCCCAGACTTCCCTCTCCCCAGCCACTTGGAGCAGCTCCTCTGGGGGAATCCCAAGGCGTTCCCAGGCCAGCCGAGAAACATAGTCCCTCCAGCGTGTCCTGGGTCTTCCTCTGGGTCTCCTCCCGGTGGGACATGCCCGGAACACCTCACCAGGGAGGCGTCCAGGAGGCATCCTAACCAGATGCCCGAGCCACCTCAACTGGCTCCTCTCGATGTGGAGAAGCAGCGGCTCTACTCCGAGTCCCTCCCGGATGACTGAGCTTCTCACCCTATCTCTAAGGGAGAGTCCAGACACCCTGCGGAGAAAACTCATTTCAGCCGCTTGTATCCGAGATCTCGTTCTTTCGGTCATAACCCAGAGCTCATGACCATAGATGAGGGTGGGAACGTAGATCGATCGGTAAATTGAGAGCTTTGCCTTTTGACTCAGCTCTCTCTTCACCACGACACCCGCTTCACTGCGGACGCTGCACCTATCCGCCTATCGATCTCACGCTCCAGTTTTCCCTCATTCGTGAACAAGACCCGAGGTACTTAAACTCCTCCACTTGGGGCAGGACCTCCTCCCCGACCCGGAGAAGGCATGCTACCCTTTTCCGGCTCAAGACCATGGCCTCGGATTTGGAGGAACTGATCCTCATCCCGGCCGCATCACATTCAGCTGCAAACCGCTCCAGCGAAAGCTGTAGATCACGATCTGATGAAGCCAATAGGACCACATCATCTGCAAAAAACAGAGAAGAGATTCTAAGGCCACCAAAACGGATCCTCTCAACACCTTGGCTGCGCCTAGATATTCTGTCCATAAAAGTTATGAACAGAATCGGTGACAAAGGGCAACCTTGGCGGAGTCTCTCACTGGAAACGAGCCTGACTTACTGCCAACGATGCGGACCAAGCTCTGACACTGGTCGTACAGGGACCTAACAGCCCATATCAAAGGGCCTGGTACCCCATACTCCCGGAGTACCCCCCACAGAACCCCCCGAGGGACGCGGTCGAATGCCTTCTCCAAGTCCACAAAGCACATGTAAACTGGTTGGGCAAACTCCCACGCACCCTCCAGGACCCTGCTGAGGGTGTAGAGCTGGTCCAGTGTTCCACGACCAGGACGAAAACCACACTGCTCCTCCTGAATCCGAGGTTCGACTATCCGACGGACCCTCCTCTCCAGAACCCCTGAATAGACCTTACCAGGGAGGCTTAAGAGTGTGATCCCCCTATAGTTGGAACACACCCTACGGTCCCCCTTTTTGAATAGGGGAACCACCACCCCAGTCTGCCAATCCAAGGGAACTGCCCCCGATGTCCACGCGATATTGCAGAGTCGCGTAAGCCAACACAACCCCACAACATCCAGAGCCCTAAGGAACTCAGGACGAATCTCATCTGCCCCCGGAGCCCTGCCACCACGGAGCTTTTTAACCACCTTGGCGACCTTAGCACCAGAGATTGGAGAGCCCGACCCAAAATCCCCAGGCTCCGCTTCCTCAGTGGAAGATGTGCCAGTAGGATTGAGGAGGTCTTCGAAGTATTCCGCCCACCGACTCACAACATCCCGAGTTGAGGTCAACAGCACGCCATCCCCACCATAAATGGTGTTGGTCGCGTACCGCTTTCCCCCCCTGAGACGCCGGATGGTGGACCAGAATCGCCTCGAAGCCGTACGGAAGTCATTCTCCATGGCCTCTCCGAACTCCTCCCACGCCCGAGTTTTTGCCTCAGCAACCACCCGAGCCGCATGCCGCTTGGACTGCCGGTACCTATCTGCTGCTTCCGGGGTCCCACAGGCCAAAAAGGCCCAATAGGACTCCTTCTTCAGCTTGACAGCATCCCTCACCGCCGGTGTCCACCACCGGGTTCGAGGGTTGCCACCACGACAGGCACCAACAACCTTGCGGCCACAACTCCGATAAGCTACCTCGACAATAGAGGCGCGGAACATGGCCCACTCGGGCTCAATGTCCCCCGCCTCCCTCGGAACGTGTTCAAAGCTCTCCCGGAGGTGGGAGTTAAAGCTCCGTCTTACGGGAGACTCTGCCAGACGTTCCCAGCAGACCCTCACAATACGTTTGGGTCTGCCAGGTCTGACCGGCATCCTCCCCCACCATCGGAGCCAACTCACCACCAGGTAGTGGTCAGTTGACAGCTCCGCCCCTCTCTTCACCCGAGTGTCCAGGACATGCGGCCGCAGATCAGATGAGACGACAACAAAGTCGATCATCGAACTGCGACCTAGGGTGTCCTGGTGCCAAGAGCACATATGGACACCCTTATGCCTGAACATGGTGTTCGTTATGGACAATCCATGACGAGCACAGAAGTCCAACAACAGAACACCACTCGGGTTCAGATCAGGGGGGCCGTTCCTCCCAACCACACCCCTCCAGGTCTCACTGTCATTGCCCACGTGAGCGTTGAAGTCCCCCAGCAGAACAAGGGAGTCCCCAGGAGGCGCACCCTCCAATACCCCCTCCAAGGACTCCAAAAAGGGTGGGTAATCTGCACTGCCGTTTGGCGCATAGGCACAAACAACAGTCAGAGCCCGTCCCCCCACACGTAGGCGAAGGGAGGCTACCCTCTCGTTCACCGGGGTGAACCCCAACGTACAGGCACCAAGATGGGGGGCAACAAGTATGCCCACTCCTGCTCGGCGCCTCTCACCAGGGGCAACTCCAGAGTGGAAGAGTGTCCAACCCCTCTCAAGGAAACTGGTTCCAGAGCCAGAGCCATGCGTTGAGGTGAGTCCGACTATTTCTAGCCGGAACCTCTCAACCTCACACACTAGCTCAGGCTCCTTCCCCACCAGAGAGGTGACATTCCATGTCCCAATGGCCAGCTTCTGTAGCCGAGGATCAGACCGCCAGGGTCCCCGTCCTCGGCCACCACCCATTCCACAATGCACCCGACCCCTTTGGCCCCTCCCACAGGTGGTGAGCCCATGGGAAGGGGGACCCACGTCTCCTCTTCGGGCTGTGCCCGGCCGAGCTCCATGGGTAAAAGCCCGGCCACCAGGCACTCGCCAACGTGCCCCTCCTCCGGGCCTGGCTCCAGAGTGGGGCCCCGGTGACCCGCGTCCGGGCAAGGGAACATTGATTCCATTAGTGTCACTCATCATTGGGGTCTTTGGGCTGGGATTTGTAGACATACAGGAGAATTTTGAACTGGATTAGAAGATTAACCGGTAGCCAGTGCAGGGAGGCCAAGACTGGTGTAATGTGCTCTCTTTTGCCTGTACTAGTTAAAAATCGGGCTGCTGCGTTCTGGACCAGTTGTAGTTGTGCAATGTTGGTCTGACTGAGATCAAACAGGAATGAATTGCAGTAATCAAGCCTAGATGTAATAAATGCGTGTTTTACTGTCTCCAAGTTATTTTTGTATAATAGGGGCTTCAGCTTAGACAGTCGCCTCAGCTGGAAAAAACAGGATTTAACTATCATGTTTACATGACTGTTGAGTTTCATGGAAGGATCTGTTATCACTCCCAGATTTGTGACGCTTTGTTTTTCTGACAGGGCTAGAGCAGAAAGGTCCGTGCAGTGGTTCGTGATCGTGTCATTGAAAGGGAACAACATGGCTTCAGACTTTTTTCCTTGAAACTTAAGAAATGTAAAGCCATCTAGTCCCTGATGTCAGCCAGGCAGTCGAGCAAAGGTTGAATAGAGCATACCATGCCATACCAATGTATTTATAGATCACTTAAAACTGTAACAAAGCCAACCAAAGTGCTGTACAATAGAAACAAAAACTACAGTGGACAGGAAAACCTAAAATAAAAATATAGCTATAAATAGCAACAGAAACTAACTAAAATGGCCAACAATGTATAGTACAGAGAGGATCAAAGCAAATCACACTGTGTTCAAGGCAAGAGAATAGAAATGGGTTTTCAGGCTCACTAAGGTGTGGAACTACGTTCAGGGTGGAGAAAAGAACTCGGGGGTTGTGGGAATGTGAGACAATTATATCAGAAAAGCCATTTTCTGATATAATTTATATAATTTTCTCTTTTCTCCGGTAAGATGGCGCTCGTGTACATGGCTTGCAATCCACCTCTGCTGATGGTGTTCGAATTGTATTGTGTTTTGTTCGTTTTTCATCGCGGACATAAACACACTGCTGGTGTACGATCGACAACAGCTCCTGGATCTTCGTTTTTCTGCCGCTGATGTCGCTTATTTGGGCCAGTATGAGCGTACCTCTGGAAGACCTCCTCTTCTTGGGCGGCCGTGGCATAGTGGTAATGGCAGTCATCCCCCGATCAGAAGGTTGGAGGTTCGAATCCCGGTTCCCCACACCATGTGTCGTTGTGTCCCTGGGCAAGACACTTAACCCGAGATGCTCCCGGTAGGACTGGATGGCGCCTTGCATGGTAGTCTGCCGCTACCGGTGTATGAATGTGTGTATGAATGGGTGGATGGTTGGTATTGTAAAGCGCTTTGGGGCCCCTCATAGGGGGCTGGAAAGCGCTATATAAATAAGCTCCATTTACCTTTTACCATTCCCCCTTTGCTAGGGGATGACCTGCCTGTTTATCTCCGCTGCGCTCCTCACCTGCCTACCTGGAGAAATCGCTCCAGATGATGGGGAAAACAAGCTGGTCGGCTGGTGAAGCTCAAAGCCCTGCGTGTTGCATCTTCTTCTTCAGCTGATGGTCATGATTTCCATCACCAGCTTCCCGCATGCACGGACCAGGTAAACAACGGGAGCTGGCGGCCAGTGCAGCTCACTGCTGGTCCCAGAGGAGTTGTTATTGAAAATATGCGGCTGCTGGCGCGCGCTCACTCCACCGCTGCTGGGTCCACCTCGGATAACATCAGGATGTGTGTGTTCAATGCAAGATCTGTCGCCAACAGAACTTTCATCCTCAGGGATTACTTTCAAGAACACGATTTGGACTTTTTCTCCATCACAGAGACTTGGATGTCGCTGGGTGAGTCCAACGCCTTGACTAAATTATTACCACCAAACTGTCTTTATTTTAACAACCCGCGGCCATCAGGTCATCATGGTGGTGGATTATTAACAATATTCAAATCAACTTTTGACTGTAAACAACTGCCCATCCCGATTTCCTGCTCCAGTTTTGAGCTGAATGTCTTTGAACTCGGCCATTCACCTGTGACTTTATGTGCACTCCTCTACCACCCACCTCGGTCTAAGGATTTCATAAATGAATTTTCTGACTTCCTGGCTGAAATCACACCAAAATATGATTGTGTGGTCATTTTTGGTAATTTTAATTTGCACCTATGCTGCCATGAGAAGCCCATGGTTAAGGATTTTTTAGATTTACTGGACTCATTTAATTTAAATCAGCATGCAAACGGTCCCACCCATGAGCGCGGACATACACTGGACCTTGTATTAACTCATGATGTGACTGTTAAGTGCTAAGTGCTAAGTGCTTGGTAAAATACAGTACTGTACGTATGAGGTGCCGTTTGGACGTATTTTCCGACTTACGTCGATTTTCGAGTTACAAACAGGCGTAGGAACGGAACTCGTTCGTAAGTCGGGGACCACCTGTACTGAAAAACCCTGCAAGTTATCTGTAGTCAGTCATTGCACCACATTTATATGTTGAGTAAATTTAGAGATTGGAGTTGTCAAATTTAACCACAAATGTATTTAGAGATAGGTTTTCAAATACTCATGCGGGCTAATAAATTATACTGATAACAATTATAATATTCAGTAAAAAAAATTCTGTTTGAAACAATACCCTTTGAAACTTGAATAGTAATCTAAAAAAGCTAAGTCTGGTTGAATAGTAATGTTTTTTATATGAATGCTTCTGTTCAGTGCCCTGAGATGACTTCTGATGTGACTTGGTACTATATAAATAAACTGAATTGAATTTAAAAAACAAATTTATGGAATTAACCAATGTAAAAAAAGTACCTGGATTATTGAGTATGAACTTTCTTATTTTTTTTATTGTTTTTCTTGTTTTGTTTGGGAAATTAGCTGTTTAATCAAACAATAACATAGCCAATAGATTATCCATCCATCCATCATCTTTACCCACTTCTTTCTTTTTCAGGTTGTGGGGTGTCACTGGTGCCCATGTCCAACAGTCACTGTGAGAGAGGCAGGGGACTCCCTGGACAGGTCTCCCAGTCCATCACAGGGACACATAGAGACAAACAAGACAAACAACCTTTCACTCTCTCTCACCTAGAGACAATTTAGAGTTACCAATCAGTCTACACTGGTAAGATTTTGTTGTAGTTTATACTGAAATATATCCCATATAAGCAAAAACAACATTTGATTTGATTTGATTTGATGTTTATTCATTCATTTTAAAAGAACAATACAAGACAGTTTCATCAGATACAAGAATACAAGTAGGATCAAATGAAGGGAGCAGAAAGAAGATGAAATCGTATTATGTTCACTCACTCACTTTATCCATCCATCATCCATCCATTCATCCATCTATACAACATGTTCACTCACTCACTTTAGCCATCCATCCATCCATCCATCCATTCATCCATCCATCTATACAACATGTTCACTCACTCACTTTAGCCATCCATCCATCCATCCATCATCTTTACCTGCTTCTTGATTTTCGGGTCACGGAGCTCACTAGTGTCCATATCCAGCAGTGACTGTGCGAGAGGAGTGGGACATGGTGGACATGTCTCCAGTCCATCACAGGGACACAAAAAGTCAAACGAGACAAACCATTCATTCTCTCACTCTCACCTAGACACAATTTAGAGTTACCAATCAGTCTAACATGCATGTTTTTGGTCTGTTGGAGGAAACTGGAGTACCCGGAGAAAACCCACACATGCACAGAGAGAACATGCAAACTCCACACAGAAAAGCCCTTGGCCGGGATTTGAACCGGGGCAACTTGCTCGCTGAGAGGCAGCAGCTCTACCAGTTGAGCCACCGTGCTGCCCACCAATGGGTTCAAAGTTCAAGTTCAAGGTTCTTTATTGTTATTTGCATCACATGTGATAAATGAGGTGGAATGAAATTATGAACTCAAGGTCCCAGTTACACCAAAAATAGGAAAAATATAAAGTATAGAAAAAAACAGTGTATAAGGATCTAAGCTATACGCTAAACCTTGATAATATAAAATAATACAGTATATTAAACAGCAGCCCGAACACAATAAATTAAATAATATACAAGCAATCATTAGTGGCAGCCATAGCCTAATGTTCCACCGTCCTGTCTCACTGCTCGAAAGACAGTCAGACCGACATGATTTGTCGATTGTTTGGAGAGGTTGGCTTCAAACCAGAGAAAACCTCTAGTGTGTTGTGAGGCTTGGGGAAAACGAGTGGGGCAGGTGGAGCTGGTGGGGTGGGGGTGG
>JBBPBX010033204.1:14814-33399 GCA_038048925.1 Garcialebias charrua | reverse complement strand
CTGTTTTTATTGGCTGGTTACAAACTCTGTTTTTATTGGCTGGAAAATGGTGGGTCACCTTTTCTTTTTAGAAATGCTTATTTACCACCTGGAGAAGCAAGGGGACAATTTTTTTTTTTTTTTTTTCAGAGATTACCTGGCTAACATCAGTCTGTCAGGAGGTAGTGACAGAGTGAAGAAATATGTTCATAAAAAAGCTACATACTGAAGCTTTAATGAAGTAAGTGCGTCTCGGAGCCAATGGGTATACGAGGGAGGTCGGGGTGATTTCCATTTTGTGATAATCCCTCTTCGTGCCAAAAAGGTCAAGAAAGCCAGGGAGGATTTCTCAGAGGAGGAAAGGGTGGACTGCGTGGGAGCAATTCCAAATAAGGCAGTCAGGGGATCGGGTTCTAATTGCCTGTCAAAGATGTCCGATAGGATAGCAAAGACTTTGGACCAATATTGATAAAGCTGAGGACACGACCAGATACTGTAGTATGAATTAGGTTAGCTGGGGAATGTTGGCACCTATCACATGCAGGAGAGACATTGCTATAAAACTTGGCCAAACGCGGTTTAGTGTAATAGATGCGGTGCATAAGTTTGCATTGAATCAAGATATGCCTAGCACAAATGGAGGACCTATGTACAGATGATAAAATTTGTGCCCATAGATCCTCTGAAAAGGTCTGTCCAAGGTCCTCCTCCCAAAGTAGTTTGATTGAATTTAAAGTTTGTGGACGTAGACCCATAATTTGGTTGTAAGTGAAAGATATAGCTCCTTTCAATTTGACCTGGGGTTTTAGAAACATATCTAAGGGTGTGTCCAAGGGAAGATTGGGAAAGTTTGGATATGTGGAGCTGACAAAGCTACGCACTTGTAAATACCTAAAGAAGTGTTGGCGAGGGATATCAAACTTCTCGACGATTTGTTGGAACGAGGCGAAGGTGTCATTGACATACATATCATGAAAGGTTAAGATTCCCTTTCTCTGCCATGTCAAGAAAACATTGTCTGAAAGAGATGGTGGAAAAGTGTGATTTGAAGATATAGGAGCATGTACAGATATGGATTGTAGGCCAAAGTGCCATCTGAATTGCTTCCACAGCCTTAAAGACCCCTCCACCAATTTATTGGAAGTGTAGGGTTTAGTCAAGGATTGCAATGGTGAATATAGCAGAGCTGCCAGAGATGCAGGCCTCACCGACTTGGCTTCCATAGTGACCCAAGCTGGGGAGGAGGGACTGTCTGCCTCAAGCCAATATCTGAAAAGACTAATGTTTGAGGCCCAGTAATAAAATCTAAAGTTTGGAAGGGCCATCCCACCAAGCTTCCTGGGCCTTTGTAGAAGTTGAGTGCGTATGCGAGGAGCTTTACCATTCCACAGGAATTTGGTGATTATACTATCTAGTTTGTTAAAAAAGGATTGTGGAAGAAAGATAGGGATGCGTTGAAATAGATAGAAGCGTGGTAGAATGTTCATTTTTATCGTATTTACCCTGGCCGCCAACGAGAGACCCAGCACCGACCAGCGGTCGAAGTCCTCCTTAATATTTGGGAGAAAGGGGAGAAGTTGGCTTTAAAGAGGTCCCTGTGTTTGAATGTAACCTTGACTCCTAGATAAATAAATTTGTGATCTACAACCTTAAAGGGTAGTGAGTGTAATGGGTAATTCTTAGCTAATGCATTAATTGGAAATAGTTCGCTCTTATTAAGGTTTAGTTTTTACCCTGACAACTGCCCAAATTTATCAAGTGTAGCAAGTACAGCCAGAATGGAGACATCCAGATTGGAGATGTATTAAAAAGAGATCATCTGCGTATAGGGATATCTTAGTTTCCATGCCATTCCTTCCCACACCTACAATGTTTGTGTTGCCTCTAAAATTTGCCAGGGGTTCAATTGCCAAGGCAAATAGTAGCGGGCTCAAAGGGTAGCCTTGTCGTGTAGAGCGATTGAGACAGAAGTAATCTGAATGATTGTTGTTTGTCCTAATAGATGCACATGGGTCAGAATATAAAAGCTTTATCCAGGCCAAAAAGTTCTCCCCGAAACCGAATTTCGTAATTGCGTAGAATAATTATGACCATTCGACTCTATCGAAGGCCTTCTCAGCATCCAAAGAGATTACAGCTTCCTGAGTATTATCAGAAGGAGGACTATATATCACATTAAAAAGCTGCTTTAATCTTTTTTTTAAAGACTATAAGTGAGTTAACAGTTTTCATTTCATTTCCTAAACTATTCCACAAGTCAACACCTTGTATTGATAAAGACCATCCTCTCAAACTAGTTCTGTATTTTGACTTTGCAAAAATCTCCATTCCTTTCAGGTTGTAACAGCTCGTTCTTTTTACAAAATTTACTTGAACATTTAGAGACAATATTTTTTTTTAGCTCTATACATTACCAACAAAATGTAATTCACCAAATCATAAAACTTAAGTAACACAGTGTTGACCCCATGCGGTTATTGACACAATTTAAAAGAAGATGTGTTGGAGATCAATCTCAGCTATTACTAAAACAAAATATAGCATGAAATTTTCTAAATAAAAAATTATTTAAAAAAGTTTTAACACTTTTTCTAAAGATAACTTGCTTATTTACACATGCAGCCATTACAAACCACAGAGGGTTTGATTTTGAGTTGAGTCTGGGCTTCTGGCAGAATTATCTCCAACAAAAGCTGTGCTTTAGCTCTGTAATTTAGCTGCTACGTGTTTACCAGCTGTGGTCGTCACTAACTAGTTTCTGTAATTTGGTGACACATAGAACAGATGAAAACAGTACAAGAACAGCAAACAGAGAGCCATAACAGTAAAACTTTGAACTATCCAGTTAAACAACTACCGAATGATGAAATGAAAATACAGTACCTGCTTTATTACTAATAATGAACTTTTTAATACTGATGGCCTTTTATATTCATGCAGCAGAAGAGCAACGTTATATAACTGGAATTCAGAATAGATACATTTTATGTGTTATTTAAAAAAAAATTATACTAAGAAAAAATATATCTAGACAAGTTGTTAATCGTGCATGTATTGGAAAGTTACCGAACAACTAAGCAGGCAAATTAGTTATTTGTTTTAAAAGAGACCTAACTAAACTGAAACATAGAAAAAAAAAATACACTAAACAAGGAGATGCAAAATAACACAGAAAAACCAACAACACCAAATGGTGAAAGGCAGGCCAAAGATTATTTTAACCCTTGCCTGTCTGTTAGCAAAATATCTCACGAACCACTTGTTGGATTTGGATGAAACTCTTAGAAAGTAATCAACGGATGTATATCTGCAACTGATTAACTGTTGGAGTCAACCCAATTCCAAATGGCTGCCACAGCTAATCAAACTTATCGAACACAGAAATGGATATCATTTAGACAGCTATACACATTTTAAGCTAGAATTTGTTTTAGTAATAGCTGAAATTAATCTCCAACACATCTTCTTTTAAATTGTGTCAATAACCGCATGGGGTCAACGCTGTGTGCCACTTAGCTAAATAATAACAGACATTTTAGCTGTGTTCTATTGAAACTTTTAGGAAATAATCTGTGAATTTACATTTGCTAATGATTAAGTTTAGGAGCCAACCCAAATCAAAATGGACGCCACCGCTAACTAACCAAAGAAAACACTCAACTGGCTATAAAACAGATATTTTAGATGTGCTGAAATGTGGTGCGATTGTAGTTGAGAGTCCTACACAACATTTACTCTGAGCATGAGCTCTTATGATTGTACATAATGTTATTGTTAAGGTTTAACGGTCTGGCTTGAACAGCTAAAGCTTCATAATTTCTCAGCAAAGCATGATGTTAATCTAAAACTCTGGCATGAAAGGCTGCGGGTGGTGTGCGTCCCTTCAAGGAATATTAGCTACATTAAATATTAAAGGTTCTTTGCCTCTCTGGTAATTTTCAGGTCACCTTTGTTGTTTTAGTTCACTCAAACTATTCATGTTGTCAGCTAAAGGCATAAGTTTGCTGACATGTTAACCATATCTATAGACTATAATATTCTTTTACTCATGTATAAAGCTCAAAATTACTTACTACCATTGAACATTCAAATGTATTTTGTGAAAAGGAAAAGTTGTTATAATCTAAAGGGAATAGATATTTTTGTAAAACCAAAGTATAGAACTAGTTTAAAGGGTCAGTCTACTACAACACGGGGAATAGGTCTATGGAATAATTTGGAAAACGAGGTAAAAAAGTGAAGTCAATGTTTATATTTAAGAAAAAGATTAAAACTATTTTGTTGAAAAGACACATATAAGTTAATTAATATCAAACGGATTCTAAACGGTAAACTTGGATGAGTTATGTATTTTGCTGTATTATGTATAGATAATTATTGTTTGAAGTGATAGTTTGAATTGATTTTGTTTAAGAAGGAGCAGATATGATAATAAATTTTTCTTCTTTTGCTTCCTTTCATTTTATGTATTTTTTTTTAATTGAAATTGTCTTTGTGTTTTAAAAATTGAAATGAATAAATTAAATAAATTAAATAAAAAATAAATAAATAAAATAAAATATCTTCTTTATAGTGCTTTGGGCCAGTGTTTCTTAAACTGGGGACCCCTGACCCCCGGGGTCCACGAGCTGGTGCTTAGGGGTCTGCAAAAAATAAAAATAAGAATATATCTTGCCACTTGCTACTTCCGTTCAACAACTGGTTTACAAATGATGCCTTGTTACTTGGTATGACTACTCCTGTTGCAGTACATAAAGTGGCAATACATTTTAAAGTGTTTTTGATGCTTCAAAGTTCATGCTCAATAATCCAGGTAAAAAAAATCCAACAAAGTTTAGTCAGGTCATCTGGACTGCTTTTTTTTGTTGAGACGTTTCATCCTTCATCCAAAGGACTTCATCAATCTGAGGAGCCACAAACAAACTCAGTCCCGCAGCACACTAACATAGTGGGCCAACGAGTTTACAGGTGATATGATGGTTTCTGGGGTCCGCTCTCTCCCCCGTCGACTCCTCTGAGGCAGCCATAGCCAAAGCGGTTCAAAACATCAAGGTTCAAGGAGGAGTGGGAACTTTCAAAACTTTCAAGATTGACAAAGTTCATGCTCAATCATCCAGGTACCAAATCCAATAATTCTCAGTCAGGTCATCTGGACAGTTTCTTTTTTATAGAGACGTTTCGCCCTCTATCCGGAGGGCTTCATCCGTCTGAGGAGTTCCACAACTGTTTCCTGACCAAGCAGTAAACTCCTTAAGTGGACCTGCTTGGTGGGAAAACAGTTTACTTGGGACTCCTCAGACTGATGAAGCCCTCCAGATAGAGGGCGAAACGACTCTATAAAAAAAAAAACTGTCCAGATGACCTGACTGAGAATTATTGGATTTGGTACCTGGATGATTGAGCATGAACTTTCTTGCCTTGAACCACTTTGGCTGTGGCTGCCTGCCTGGGAGGAGTCGACGGGGGACAGGACGGCCCCCAGGAACCATCTTAGCTCCAGCAAACTGGTTGGTCCACTAGGAGAAACAGTTTACTGGAACTCCTCAGACTGATGAAGCCCTCCGGATAGAGGGCGAAACATCTATTATAAAAAAAAGAAAGAAACTGTCCAGATGACCGGACTGAGAATTATTGGAACTTTCCAGATTCATCAAGGAGTGTGCTGATTGTGGAACACAGTTTGTTTGTGGCTCCCAGGATTGATGAAGTCCTTTGGATGAAGGACGAGACGTCTCAGAAAAAAAAAAAAGAAACCGTCCAGATGACCTGAACTGTCATTCTTGGAAGTTGAAATTAAAAATGTTGTTGTTTAAGTGTGTCTTAAATGAAAAATACCCCGTATTTAAAAGTATAAAAATTGTATTAAAGGAGAAATGAAAAGTGTTTTTAAGCTAATAGTAGTCTAATGAAAAGCATAAAATAAGCTTGTTGAGAAAATTTCACAAGTCAAAAATGTCATCCTAACTCAAATTTAGACTTTGCAAAGTGAAAAAATTCTCATCTGGTGTTTTTGACCCCCCTCCCTCTGCTTGCTCTCCGTCCCCTGAATATGACATAGGCAGTGCAATGGTCGTCCCTCATACAGTAATATTAGTGTGTGTATCTAGTATTTTTTCAACTTTCATCATTTTGTAAACCGCCCCCTAGCTTATAGACTGTAGTTATGTTATCATTCACAAGAGTTTGTATATATTTTTTGTTTATGTAGTGTTTTGTAGTTCTGTTTGTGTTAATAAAAAAAAAAATCTAGTAGTGGACAAAAAGGTTTCAGTGTGTAGCAATTAGGGATGCAGCAAAAAAAAATCTATTTTTTAAAGAATCAAGATTCTTAGTCCTGGCGATTCAGAATCGATTCTAAAAGCCCCAAAATAGATTTTAAAACTTTTTTAAAATTTTATATTGTATTTTTACCGCTCCTGTGCATTCGGCCGCTGTAGAATTTTGGCCGTGTAGGGCCACCGTAGTTAGTTAGCCAGGCAGCTCCCAATGGAGCCTGCTAGCAAGGAGGGAGACCCTGCATGTTTCAACTTGCTCCTTCATCTTTAAAAATCATTTTAGATCCTACTACCGTATGTTCTGTGCAAAGCTGGGCACCGCTACTTAAAAAATTAGTTCCACAATTTCTAAAACGCTTATTAATTTTTTTAGGTCCACAATTTCAAAAGCACAAATGTCTTATGAAAATTAGGGGAAGCTAATCCAATCCGCTATTTATATATTTTCTATATTATATATATATATATATTTATTTATAGCCGGCAGCGTTATCAATATTTGCACTACACTGCCAACTGGAAAAGTAACAAAAATGATCCTAAAAGGATGAAATTACAAAAATCAAAGGATTTATTTAATACTTTACGTACATATATTCTATTCGGCCACGAAATTAACAAAAAATAGAATGATCATTTAATCCCTAAAACCACGTTTAAATCTCAAATACACGGGTGTGTCGCCACCGCATTTATACAACAGTAACCCCCAAATACATGAAACTAACGACTCGCCGTCGAATGGTCGACACAAAACGCACAATAAAATCCTCCGGCCACGTTAATTTGGCTTGAAACAGCTGGGTATTCTAAGGATTTCCATTAGTAACCCACAACCAACCGGCAGACACAGCGTTAGCGTCTATAGGTACGGTAGTCAACAGATTTAATGAAAAGTAATTAAAATACATGAAAATAACGACTCACCGTCGCGTGGTATACACAGAACACAGAATGGAATCCTCCGGCCGCGTTAATTTGGCTTGAAACAGCTGGGTATTCTAAGGATTTGTCCAAGTACCCAGCGCAAACAGCTAGCCACGGAATTAGCCCCTGAGTTCACCTCTGACCCGGAAGCTGTCGAGATGGAATAGTCCATTTTTAGTAGGGGGATAACGAAATCAACCGTTTTTTAAATTGCTTATTTAATGATTGTTTTCATCGTAACTATAATTATTTTTATGTTAAATGTAGATTAACAAGCAGGAGCAATGTTAGGAATTAGGTGACTGGCCGGGGCGCGGCGGGGCCGGGGCCTCATGCTGATGGGATCCCCAGGCATTTACCTACATGGTAGATCCTGTCTGTTCTCAGCTCTGCCCCCCTCCCCCCTCCAACCCTCCCTCCCCCCTCCAACCCTTCCTCCTCTCTGCTCTTACGGTGGGGAAAAAGGTAAAACAAGCAGCATAAGAGCTTGTAAATAAGTTTATTGGTTTTTACTGATAGATAATTAGTTATTAGCGGTACTGCATTTTAAATAAAAATAGCACAAATCCGCTTATGAATTATAAAAGTTAGTCAATTCACAAAAACGCTGACAAAAAGTTTAGGTCCACTGTAAGCGGAATAGCGCTTTAGCGCTCCCTAGCGTTCATCTGCCCACCTTTGTCAAAGAGGAATTTGGGATAATTTATCTTCAGCTGCTGTTCCGAGTAGCAGATTTGCCATCTTTAATGCAGCTGGTTTTATGAGAGATTCACCGATGGAGTGTGGCTTACCCTGCTTTGCGATCAAATAAGCAACTTCGTACGATGCTGCGAGGATCGGTTTGCTAACAGGTACAAATCCAAGAGCAGGCAGAGTGGCCCTTTCATCATATCTGGCTCGTTGCACCTTGAAATGAACAAAAAAAGGTAATTATTAGGTTGAAAGTGTCAGAAATTACCACAAAATTTTTAATTGACCTTAAACCAGAAAAAGAGTACTAAAACATGTTGCTGAAAAGGTAGAATAAGCTTTTAAATTAGCAAAAGAAAGCAAAAAGAATATATTTGCCCAATTAGGCTGAAAGAAGCAGAAATGAGCACAAAAATGTGGAAATTATCTGAAGAAAATCTAAAATTAGAAAAAAGATTCAGCTGAAAAGTAGCTAAAATAGCAGAAAGAAGCATCACCAGAATGAAGTTGAGAGAGCACATTTTTGCTGAATTAGGATGACATTTTTTTTAATAAGAGCATTAAATGTGGAATTAGCTTAAAAAGCTAAAATTAGCATAGAAACAACATCATATCTGGCTCGTTCACCTTGAATTCAGCAGGCGTTGTGTTCTTGTATTCTCCGTCTGTGCATCTTCATGAAGTGTTCCTTCAGTTTTGCCGGCGCCAGACTAGTTGCTCAACTTCGTGTTGCATATCATGCAGATAGGACGCTGACTCCCATCCCGTTCCGTGACACAAGTGAATCCATGTCCAACCACTTTCTTTTTTTGCCCGACATATTTACCGTAGTTTGTAAACACACGACGTACAGCCATTGACTTCATGCGCGCGTTATATTTCCGCATCACTGCACTGAATCGTGTGTTGCCAGATTGGGTGGTTCACCGCGATTTTCCTTCTGACTTTTGCGGATAGAGAGTGCTTTGGGCGGGTGGTACTCTATCTGGCAACACCGGTCACACCGGTGTTTACACGCGTGTCTTTACATTCGGGGCAGCGTCGGGACCCTCCATCAATGTAGAGGCGTCTCGTCTGCGGTAGTTCCATCAGTAGTTGGGGCGTCTTCTATAGCAACTTCATCCGGCGAAGCCATGCTGTCCGTGACGCTGACTTGCTAGGGGCTCTGCTAGCGCTAGCATTAGCATCTCGCGAGACAACGTTACCTCTCAACGAGAGATATCGCGGGAGTTTAATATCGCGAGATCTCGTACAACGAGATCTCGTTACATGCCTACTTGATACGTATCACGTTATTACTTGATATTATCACGTTATTACTTGATACGTATCACGTTATTACTTGATACGTATCACGTTATTACTTGATACGTATCAAGTAATTACTTGATACGCATCACGTTATTACGTGATCACGTAATAACGTGATACGTATCACGTAATAACGTGATACGTATCACGTTATTACTACATAAGCCCCCCAAAAAAAATTCTCCTGGTGGCAACACTACGCTTCCGTACCTTGCTGTTCTCGGGCTCGTTGTTAAAGTCTCAGCATTGCCTTTCAGCTTGCTAAAGGAGGGAGCCTCAGTGTTTCCTCTAGGTTACTTGCGCTGGAAGAGTGCTCGTCTTAGATTTTTTTATTATTATTGACGGGGCGGGGTGGTGAGAGGAGTAGAGCGCTACAAGCGGTGGGCAATATGGCTCAAATATAATATTGTGATATTTCAGAGCATTCTGACGATAACGATAAATTTCGTGATAACAAAAAAACAGAAATCAAAGTTTTTTATTTGACAACATTAACTTAACATGTTGCTTTGCAGTATTAAAAAAACCAAGGGGTAATTTTTCTGAAATTATTTATTTAGTAAAGTATTCAGTCTCCAAGTATGAAAATAAAAATGATCCTTCTGTTATTTAGATTGAAAAAGTCTGCACAAAATATAGATAAACAAAATCCACCACAAAAACTAAAGTGCAGGTGCAGTTTCCCAAAACAACAAAATAAAATGAAGTTTAAAATCTGTTGGACATAAATGAAACATACAACAAACTATGTTGCCTTTAAATGAAGGATAACTTCCAGAACTTGTAACAAGGTGATCAGCTGACCCTGAAGCTTGTTGGTGTTTCAGCTTCATCTATTCATGCAGGAATGATTCATTTTTCTGACTGATCTGTCTCTGATCACCTGCCTCTTGGCCCGTGGACCGACTGTGGAACTCAAGAGACAGTTGAGCTGTGTGTGTTTGTACCGACAGTTTAGAGCGGGGGAGACACAGCCCGCACCGGCAGCTCAGAGTTGAGACAGTTCAGCTCTCTGTACCTGCAGTTTAGAGGTGGATGGAGAGAAGCTGAGACACATGTTTGTTTTTAGCATTTTAGCTAGCTAGTAGGCATGTAACGGTACACGTGGGTGTACCGAACCGTTTCGGTACTGCACGTTTGGTTCGGTCCACCTGCGTACCGTTTCAGTTATTTTTTCACTCATGGCGCTATTATCTGCAGCTAACGTAGCATTAGCTTCTCGCTGCGGTGTCCTGTTAGTTATGGCTTCCTTTTTAACAGACGAGCGCAAGTCCAAATCTGTGTGTGTGCACAAAAAGAAGAATAAAGCTGTGTGTGGACGTTGTTTCACGAAGATTGGTGCAGACGTGCAGAGCAGCGCTCAGAGCTGCAGCTGCAACACTTTTTTTTCTTCAACACGTCTAACTTGGTAACGGACTTGAAACAACGTCATCCCAATGTGAACGTCTCTTCTAAAAGCAAGAAAAGCAGCTTGTTGCAAAAAGCAGCATTTAAACATCGTCCATCAGGTAAATCAGAAGGTCCAGATCAATAACACAAGCTGTAGACATTTTTAAAGCTCTGGACAGAATGTTGTGCACTGCAGGCTTTAAAGTTCGTGAGCCCCACTAAGACATCCATCATGTCAACACTTCAGACTGTTTTGAAGCTCCGCTCCAGAACTGAAAGTAAAAAATTTCATCACTTTATGAAAAAACTAAAACTGATATTGTCAACAAGCCCTGGAGCTAAAGCCCTGATGATGACCGAGCGATTTAACCACCTCATAACAACCGTTGAAGAAGAGGTATTGTTGTTTTATTAATATTATTATCTAACTTTTTAAAATTTAAAGTTATAGTCTTATTTTTTTTTTATTTTATTTTTTTTTTTAGCCGTTTTCGCATTGCACGGCCCTCAACGGCCCGGCCCGCCCCGCCTTCTAACCCGGGTTCGGCATGTTCGCATTTTCCTTTTCCGCCCCGGGTCCGCCCTCGTTTTGGAACCATCTCCACCGTGGTTCTGATCGGGCCGAGCTCCCGGGCCCAGTTTGACGTCATGGACTGCTCACATTTGATTTGTTGTTTGCAGCAGGGGCTGGACTCGTTCTAACAACAACCTCAGCGCTAGCTGAATTTCATTAAAATTTAACTACAGAAACCCCTAAAAAAATATTTGTTAGCTGAATATATATATATTAGTGTTTCTGAGTTTAATTTTTGTTAGTAACTGATTACAAATCAGCTTATGTTAGAACGTAAATAACACAAAGCGCGCACTTCGTGTGTGTGGAGTAAATAAAAAGGAGTTGTGTTAACCAAACAAACTCCTTTTTATTTACTCCAATAAAAGACAAACGTAAAATTACTTGTACCAGGTGGGAAGCGAACCCGCTTCCCCGGGTCAAGATAAAATGTAGAGTGGAAAAGCCGAGCGCGATCCCTCTGAGCCACGGCGGCGGATTGAGTTTTTTAGGAGTCCACTTTACCTATAAAGGAATCACCCCTCTTAACATTCTAGCTACGCGTAGGAGTTAGAGATTATTAGTTATATTTTAAAACCCTGGCTGCGCGCAAGAGTTAGACAATATTAGTTATATTTTAATGACATTCAGGTCGCGCTGAAAGGCGGAAATGGGTGCGCGCTTCGTGTTATTTACGTTCTAACATAAGCTGATTTGTAATCAGTTATTAACAAAAATTAAACTCAGAAACACTAATATATATACAGTTTTCAGCTAACAAATGTTTTTTAGCGGCGTCTCCTAGGGCTGTGCGATATGACGATATATATCGTGGGGACGATAGAAACGTGTCTATCGTGCTACTTTCCTTCTATCGTCTCTATCGTGATAAATAAGAATAAAAAAATAACTGTTTGCGTTGCGACGCAAAGAAGCTTCATATTGTGGTTTTGCGAGATGACGGCGCTGCTTTGTGTTTGACGCACGCGCGGGTTTGCGACACATGCTTTACGTTGTTAAACTCGAGAGCGATGGAGACCCAGGGGCATGAAGCCGGTGTTCTCACCGGCAAGGAGAAACCGCTGCACAGGCAGCCCAAGAAGAAGAACTTTTACCAAAAAGAGGGAGAAGCTCACCTTGTTAGCTTCCATTATTTTGCTCCGCTGAAACTCTGAGACAAAATGGGTCCAGAGGAAATGAACCCAGAGTCCAACCGAGTCCGAACTCGGGTCCAGTTAAATACAAAACAGACCAGAGACACAACAGAACCGGAATCAAACGCAACGTTTTCTCTTTTCTGTTTCTTGCCTTGTTTACTCCAGCTTCCAGAGCGGATTTCTTCTTCGTGGGTTTTATTAGCAGCCGTTGTTTTACCGCCACCTGCAGGAAAAATTTAGACCAAAGTAGAAATTCCTTTTCTACTTGAAAACTTCTCCCTTATTTTGTATTTTTTTAAGTGAAGTAAATATATTTAAGGATGTACTTAAACGCTGCAAACTCCCAAAAGCACAGTCCTTATACAAATATATTATTAGCTTATCATAAAACTTGAAACTCCTCTTGCACACGCAATTTAATTTTGTGCTATGTTTCTCAAATTGTTCTTTTTTTATGCTGCCGTTTAGAACTTTATTAATAATTCTCTGCTTAGTTTAATTGTCTTTTCAACTGTTATTGTTTATGTGTATTGTATGCCTTGTTATACTGTTTGTGTTATTTTCTTTTTGATTCAAAAAAAAAAAAACTTTGGTCCAAATTTTTCCTGTACACACACATCGTGTTGTATATATCGTGATATATATCGTTATCGTGATATAAAAAAATCCATATCGTGATATATGATTTTTTCCATATCGCCCAGCACTAGCGTCTCCTCTTAAAACACTGTAAGCACGCACACAAGAACACTCCACCCATGCGAAGAGAACACCCCACCCACTTCCAGAGAATTCCCACCCACTTCAAGGTGGCTCTGCAGCCAATGCGTAATGAGCGGGGGCGGGCCAGACCGGGCTCTGGGCCAACCAGGGGCGGGCCGAGCCTTTGAGGGCCGTGCAATGCAAAAACGGCTTTTGTGTTTTATTTCCAGTCTGGGACTGTTAGCAGTTTCAGGGAAATCCACCACATCAGCTCCAGTAGAGGTGTGTGACTGAACTCTGAACTTTTCCAGGGACACCCTGATGCATGCTCAATAATCCAGGTAGAAAAATCTAAAAAAGCTAAGTCTGGTCCTCCCAGGGACCTGCCCACCTAGGGGAGCAGGCCCAAGAAGAGGTTGTTGCGAGTAATGAGGACAAATACAGCCACACTGCTGATACTGTTGTTATTGAGATGATTTTATCCACCACTGGAGATATTGACTGGAACTAGATCTGTGCTTTTAGCAGAAAATGTGGACAAGTTGGTCTTTTTGGACAAAACCTTGAAACTTGATTAGTTAGATTGTAAACAGTCTGTTGCTGCTTATTGTTCTGGTTCTGGCTGTTATTGTATTTATTAAGATTTTTATTGTTAGTATAGTTTATTTATTGTAAAGAATGCCGTTTATTTTAAATATCATCCAAATGGGTCACTTTTGTTTATTTTTATACAAACATATTGTTTACTTGGCATATTTTCAAAATAAATGTTTTGTAAGTCTTTATTTTTTTATTTTTTTATTGTACCGAAAAAAAAAAACGAACCGAGCCCTCCTTGTAATTGAACCGAACCGAAATGTGATTTTAGCGTACCGTTACACCCCTACTAGCTACAGGGTATATGCAGAAATTCCAGAGTTGAATTTAATACCTTTTAATACCTTTTTAATACCATCAAAATATTTTTTAATACCATCACGGCACCGAGCTGTAACCGTAGCGGCAACCTGTTGTACTTCAGTTTAGAGCAACTAATTGTAAAGTGATAGATTACTGTCATTTTCTTCCTAAACTTTGGTAGTAAATGTAGTTTTATAACAATTACTGGATACATCAATTTGCTTCTTGCCTCAATAAAAGCACTGACCTACTTGTTATTTAAATCTAACCCAAGAGAAAAAGTTTAATTATTCCCACACATAACATATCTCTAATGGCAAACAAAAGCTGTAAACTTGAAAACAGAACAGTTTAGTTAAAATAATTCAACACTGAACACATGCATAATTCAAAAAGAGAGGTAGAAAAATAATAACTACTGTATTTTTCATCCTGTAAGTTGCAGTTTTTTGCATAATTTACATGCCTTGCAACTTATAGGACGAAGTGACATATTTATAGATTTTTTTCCCCATATTTATAAACCATAACACTGAAATATGACCGTTTCATTCATTCTGACTGAAAAAAAAAAAAAACTTAATGGCATGCTGTTGGATCATGTAATAGGAAAACGTGCCTATAATGACAAATTTAAAAAAGTTCAAGACAAAAACAACTGGACTTTATTTATTATACTATTTATTATACTATTATACTTTGTTTTTTTATTGCACTTTTTAGAATTCACCATGTCCTGGATGACTGAGAATCTTCACTAGCTATTAATGACTCAATCGGCCTGCCATACTCTCCCCACCTCTCTGCTTGAACCTTCAATCCAGCAGCAAGCTGCACCACGGTGGCGAAATGCAGCTAATTTGACCATTAAAGTGCATTTATTAAGAAAATGACAGACAGAAAAACACCTCTGCTATAATTTCGAGCTAACAAATAATTGTTTAGGTAATTTTCTTGTTAAATGTCGGCGAAACGAGCCGCGCTCCTTTTTCCTGTTTGTCACCGCTGAGCGATCACGGAGCACACAGGCACTGAGGCAGCGACACTTTTTTTTATTTTTAATAAAGCCGATTTAACCATTAAAGTACATTTATTAAGAAAACGTTAATTTCGAGCTAACAAACAATTGTTTAGGTACATTTCTTGTTAAATGTCGGAGGATAAAGCCGTGACCCTTTCCCGTTTCTTTTTACAGACATGATACCAGCTGTAGGTGCGCACGCACACTGACTGACGATATGACGTCTTTGTTTTAGCTAAGGTCCTACTTGGAACATAAAATTAGAAAAGATAAATAAATTCACAGACCTTTTTTTAGACGACAGAACAAGAAAAATATAGTTGTGTAGGTTTTAAAAAATTAATACCTCGTCAGATGACGTTTATTACTTTTTAATACTTTTTAATGGCCTTAATTTGTGTTAATTTCATTTACTACCTTTTACTACCTTTTACAACCCCGCGGATACCCTGAGCTAGTATTGCGCATAACCAATTAGCGTTACACCAGTACAGACAGGTGGAGGGGGGTGCGCAGTTCGGTTTAGTCATTCGAAGCGCTTGGTTGTTAAAGGGACGGGGCGCCCTGACGTATTATGTCATGAAATTAGCATATCATGACATTAGCATATCATGTAGTCTCTGAATCTCACCCAACATGTGGACGCCCCTACGCACAAAAGGGGGCACACTCTGGATTTGGTGATTACAGACACTGTACTCATCAATAACTTATCTGTATATGACCTGGGTGTCTCGGACCACAGTGTCATCTCTCTGGAAGTGCCTTCAACTTCGCCTGCTTCAAACCCAAAATGACCTATCCAGTTCCGGGACTTTAAAAACATTTCCCCTGATGTTCTGTCCGCTGATCTTCACGCCCTGACCGTTGTCAATCATTCATCTGCAAATGACTCTGTGGATTACTACAACCGATCTCTCCAAGAGCTTCTGGACCTACATGCTCCCTTGAAGACAAGACTGGTGTCTTTCTCCCGTTCAGCCCCCTGGTACACTGATGAGCTGCGCAGGATGAAGGCAACTGGCCGTGCTATTGAGAGACGTGTAAAATCATCTGGTCTCTCTGTACATAAGCAGGCATACAAAGAACATCAGAAAGCATACGCCTATTCTCTTAAAGAAGCACGCTCCAAATATTATTCCAACATCATCAACACCTGCCCTGGTAACTCTAAACAGCTCTTCTCCACAATAACTCATCTGCTTAATCCCATTAAACAAACTCCTGAGGAATCTGTTCAAAAATGCAACCTGTTCCTTTCATCACAAGAAAGTTCATTCTCAATTCATTCTCCTGTTCCTTTCATCATTTAAAAACAAAGTTGACACTATCAGATCTCAGCTCCACAACCTCCCTGATCTTCGTTTGCCATCTACCCGTCTGCATCCTGGGTCCCTGAGC
This sequence comes from Garcialebias charrua, assembly GCA_038048925.1. Lineage (NCBI taxonomy): Eukaryota > Metazoa > Chordata > Actinopteri > Cyprinodontiformes > Rivulidae > Garcialebias > Garcialebias charrua. The sequence continues at coordinate 17,094 of JBBPBX010033204.1, read as the reverse complement.
AGCTTTGATGAAGTTGTTCATAGTGAGGTGGAGTCCATATATCAAGAAAATGAAGCCTTCATCCTGCACCCTGGATCCCTTCCCCTTGTCTCTCACAAAATCCAATCACTTTGCAATTAGCCCATTAATCACACAAATAATAAATAAGTCTCTACAATCTGGTCATGTTCCACTGCCTCTAAAAACTGCCATCATTAGGCCTCTTCTGAAAAAATCTAATTTGGATCCCGACATTTTTTCTAATTACCGCCCAATTTCCCACCTCCCATTTCTGTCTAAAGTGCTGGAAAAAGCAGTTGCTGCTCAGCTGCAGGACCACCTACAGCAACACTCTCTGTATGAGAAGTTCCAGTCTGGATTCAGAGTAGCTCACAGTACTGAGACTGCATTGTTGAGAGTTACAAATGATGTCCTCATGACTGATGACACTGGTTCTCCCTCCATCCTTGTCCTCCTTGACCTCACTGCAGCTTTCGACACTGTAGACCAGGGGTCACCAACACGGTGCCCGCGGGCACCCGGGTGCCCCCAAGGACCATTTGAGGTGCCCCCGGACCTGTTCTAAAAATAGCAAAACTCACTACTAAGCTGCATTTAAATTTATTCAGTTGTTATTCTTTTTTTGTATTTATATATATTTTAAAACGTCTATCTTAAAAATATGTTCTTAAAAATATGTTTATTATACATTTTTTTCAATTTACGCTTTGTTATTTCCGAAGATTCTATCAAACTGGTGCCCTTTGTATGACTCCGTACCCACGAAGTAGCTCTCAGTTTCGAAAAGGTTGGTGACCCCTGCTGTAGACCATAGTATCCTCCTCCACCGTCTTCATGTGGAGGTCGGTCTCTGTGACGCTGTCCTGGACTGGTTCAAATCTTTCCTCTCCAATAGGCTGGAATGTGTGATGGTGTGGTCACACCGAGCAGCGTTTTTACCTCCAAAGCGTCCTGTTTACATGTAAAGTCAATGGTGGACGCACTTCCAGGCACCTCCTGGCGTCTGGCGTCAGGTCGCGTGCGTGTTGAGCGTGCTGAGAAGCGTTTTTTCGTGCACGTGAACCGGCTTCCACCTCCAAACCGAGCATTCAACATGTTGAAGATTTCGCGGTTCAAACTTTCAAACGCCGCTCAACTCCACCTGATTGGTTGGTGTGTCAACCAATCAGGGAGAGTCGGGGGGCAGAAGAGAGGGGGCAGTGGGAGAGTCCCTATGTGACGCGGAAACGAGGGTGCGCGCGCACTATGTGACGTATTGTTTGTCGGAAAAAAAAAGAAAAGACCCGCGAGCTCGTGGACTATGGAAGAGAAACTCATTGTAGCTGTGTGTTCGCGACAATTCCTTCACGACCAGTCAAGTCTGCTCGACAGAGACGGAAATAAAAGGCTCCTCGCCTGGCGGAGTGCAGTGACTCTGTGCGCAGGACTCTGTATACCGGTAAGCTCCTCCCACACCCCGCCGCCACAGCCACGAAGCCGCCGCAACACTACAGTTTGGACAACACTGGGTAGCGCGTCCACTTGCGTGCGTGAGGAGCCTTTTGAAGGTAAAAACGCTGCTCGGTGTGACCACACCATTAGTCTTGGCAATGCCACTTCCCAGACAGTCGGTGTCTCCTGTGGTGTCCCTCAAGGGTCAGTTCTGGGGCCCCTGCTGTTTTCCCTTTACATGCTGCCTTTAGGTCAAATTATTAATCAGTTCAACATTTCTTTTCACTGCTATGCCGACGATACACAGCTTTACATCAGGACTGGAGCATCCTCATCATCCCCATCTCCATCTTCACTCACTGCCCTCTCTACCTGCCTGGAGGAAATAAGGGCATGGATGAATCAGAACTTTCTTCAATTAAACTGCTCCAAGACTGAGGCCATACTGATTGGCACCCCTCACCAGATACAAACATCAACTTTAACAACAATCTCCTTCTCTGGTCAAGACATCCCCCTCTCCACCTCTGTTACAAATCTTGGAATAAAAATGGACTCTCATCTTACATTTGAAAATCACATTAAGCATCTGTTTAAAACCTGCTTCTTCCATCTTCGAAACATCTCCAGACTTCGCCCATCTCTAACTTTTTCTGATGCTGAGAAACTCGTCCATGCCTTTGTCTCCTCCAGGCTCGACTACTGCAACTCCCTGTTTATTGGAATCCCTGGTAAATACCTTCAGAAGCTTCAATACATTCAAAACAGTGCAGCAAGGATTTTATTGAGAGCTCGTAAATTTGAACATATTACACCCATTCTCCATAACCTCCATTGGCTTCCTGTCAC